>KZ105275.1:0-31145 GCA_000504405.2 Mycosphaerella sp. Ston1
CGAGTATAGACGGTCCGCTTGCTTTCGTATCCTATAGTAATTCTATATGTTCGCGAATTCTATTACTGTATTACGTACAATCTCGGTATAAATAGCTAAGAAGGCGATACGGTCTAATAGTAAATCCGGATAGAACAGGTGCCTAGCCTTAAGTATCTCGAAGTAGGCCCTCTACCTATTAAGAACCGGCGCCTATTAATTCTACTAAGACTCGATACGCTAATTTATCTTACTCGTACCGTACTTATAGTAGTCGGTAAAGGTAAGCGGCGGCAGCTTAGGCTCGCCTATACTACGGCGCGCTTAATTCTCTGCGTCGTACGTAGCGCTCCGGACTATATAATAAGCATCTACGGCTAGAATAGTCTCTCCTCCGCAATTAGACCGTAGAATTAACGGAGCAACGCTACTATAGCGCAGAGTCGCGACGTACTGCGCGAATACTAATATAGCTAACCTGCCGGTAATTCCGATATAGAGCTACTATATATAGCGGGTATAGATATTAATTGCGCCGTATATTTAAATGCCCTAGTACTTAAACTTATAGTAAGCGTCTATCGATAGCGTATATATTAGTCTAGGTATAATAATAGCGCTATAGTACTCCCGGGCCCTATCGTAGTATCGCCGAATACTATTAGGATTAAGCAGTTTATATATACGATAAATACGGTCCCTATAAAGAGTCAGACTGCGAGTTAGAGCGAGTATTATCTATACCTTACCTTCTAATTAGATTTAGCTTCGAGCGTAGATATATATATAGGTTCCTCTTACTATAGGCCTCGACTATCGATTTCTTTAGCTCTTCTGCGAGTACTATAGCGATCTCTGCCTCTGCCTCGGCGTATTATTCTGCCGGTACCTACTTTATAAAACCTATCTCTTTACGTATACGTCTATACGTCCTTTAATTAATGTTCTAGCTATCGATATTCAGAATCTAATACGCTACCTTATCCGTTAGACGAAGATAATAGTAGGTATAGCCTATACGTAGTCGTAGGGCTTCGGCTTAGGTAATATTAAGTCAGGTTCGTAGAGGTGCGTTCGTTCTCGTAAGGCCCTAGGACTCTAGTCGTCGCTTTAATATACGTATCTCGATACGGATACTATAGACAGCGAACAGACTAGTAACGATAGATTAGTAGGTATCGCTATTAGTATATAGGTAGGTAATAAACTCCCGGAATTTATTATAATTTAGTAACTGCCTACCGCTCGGTCTGTCCGAGTTCCGCAGCTAGTAAGGCATACTACGAGTAGTATAAGAGTATATTAACGAAGATAGTAGAGGATAGCAATATAGGAGCAGTATAAAGTATATAGAGCAGTATAGAGTAATTTATATATAAATATACGTAGGTAGGAAGCCGAGGAAGAGCCGGACCACCCTGTGTCACTTGGCCACTTTGGACCTCCGTACCTAAGGAACATACAATAACTAAGGGAGAAAGAACTACACCTTAGCGAAGCCGACAGCGACCTCGGACTCAGGTGCGGGGCTGGTCTAGTTCTACCTGTTCTACCTGTTCTACCGCTCGCTCCATCCCATCATCTGTCTCCCTCTGTCAGCCATTGACCTTTACTCTCCCGCCGATCATTGATCATGGCGAAGCGTCGAAAGACTGCCGAGCAGGCGGCGTCCATGCTTGCAACGGGCTCGCAATCACCACAGCATTCCTCGCCAGCCCCACCCCGGCCCAATGCGTGTATGCTAACGAGTCGACCCAACATCGGCTGAGTCTGACCTCCATCAAGTCACAGAGCTCATGAAGCCCAAGAAGCCCAAGAAGCCCAAGATGGATGTGCCGCCTACATATAACAAGACCGGCCATGACCCGGCCAGCCAGCAAACACAAAGACACGGACGGCTTGCTCTCGGACAGTATGCCCTCCGACCAGAAACTTTTCCCTCAAGTAGAGTCATCTACTACAATGACAAGTTTGTAGTGATCAACGATAGTGAGTTGCTTACGAAATGATTTGCCTCTTGGTCTTGGGTGCCATTGATTCATTGCTCGGAAAGGAGCCATCGTCGCGACTTACACTGATCTGTTCCTCTGTACTAGTGTATCCGAAGTCTACCGTCCATCTTCTGATACTACCTCGTAATAAGAGTAAGAACCTCCTCGGTTCGCAATCAGCATTCGGTGACCCGGAGTTCCTGGCTGAGTGCAAACGCGAGAAGGACAAGGTGTCCTTAATAGTTGCCGACGAACTTCGCCGACGCTTCGGACAGTACTCGAAAGCTGAACGGGCCAGAAACGAAGCAATGGATGCAGATGAGCCCCCTAGAGAGCTGCCTCCGGGCCGTGACTGGCTGCAAGGCGTCAAGTCTGGGATCCACGCCACTCCATCGATGGATCATCTACATATCCACGTTATGAGTAAAGACATGGTCAGCGATCCATTAAAGACCTCCAGCCACTATCGTTCCTTCACGACCGAATTCTTCGTGGGCCTCGAGGACTTTCCAATGACCACGGACGAGTATGAAAGAAGACGCACGAGTTCTTTGGGAAAGAGCATGGAGTGTTGGCGTTGCGGCCAAAACTTTGGTAATCAGATGAAGAAGCTCAAGGAGCACTTGAAAGAGGAGCTCGACGCGTGGAGGCGTGAATAGCTGGAAAGCGCGGTCGAGCTGTCAAGGATTTCAAATGCGGCCGAGAGCCTGGAGATCGACCGCAAAGGCTTATACCCACGAAGACAACAACTGGGAAATAGCCCGTAGGGTTCAACTCCATCGCAAAGAGACAGATGCGATGAGAAATGGCCTTGAGACGTATGTGAACGTGCCGTTGCGTTGAACCACGCCCGCTGATATATAAGGTGACCTAGACTCGAGATACATCGGTAAACACAATGGAGATCTCGAGGCCTTCTTATGCATGTGACACAATTGCAGTGAGCGATATGTGCCTTCACAAGCCGTGGTCCACTGTCCGGTTGCCCAGAGTGGCCTGTGGCGCCCTGTGCTTGTAACTCAGCATCGGTATCAAGGTAACTCACATATCAACAGGCCTCACATCGCTGTGCTGCACATGTATGCGCGCATTCACTTGTCTGCTTGGATAGAAGAAAAGGCAGTCAGTCTACTGGCCGTCTGTATGATGAAGTGAGTCGTGCTGCTTCGCTGAAACCAGACCAGCCTGCAGTATTACTCCAGAGCATCGCAAGCCCTCACCACTTAGCCTGTCCAATCCTCAAGAACATTTGAATGCGTGTGGAGGAGACAACGCAGACACTACTACTGTGGCGATCCACGTCGTTGGCGTGACACAGCAGATTTTCCGACTGGTTTCCTGCAGACTACCCTGGCACGGCACTCCCGCGAGGCGCATAGACCCATGCGGTGAAGGGACGGCAACAAATTCTTCACTGCACATCCACGCATCGACGCGTATCGTAGATTGTTGTTGCTTCGCTGTTTGTTGTAACTTGTTGCACTCTGGATAGTGGCAGGACTGGCAGCGCAGCGTGGTCAGCACTTACTTTATGCTCCCTAGCAAGAGGAAAGGAAAAAAGACCCCTTATTCTGACGGGCCGCTTGCCGTCCCGTCAGATTGGAACTAGAACTAGGTGCCACCAACGAAGAACATCTTCTAATATACCACCCGACCAGTGGGAAAGAAACATCGACATCAGCACGCGACCGGTCGTCACTTGCTACAGAGACTCTCCCTTCCATCATCCTCATCGACCATTATCGCTAAGCAATACGGTCACGCGCCCGCGGTCTGCGTTCTTCCTGGTCTGGCAGGGGACTTGTCGATTTGACCTCGCTATCAAATTTCGATTCGGCGGGATCGCGGATTTTCAAAGTCAAATTAGAAACAACCTCGACCTCATCAACCTCAATTCCAAAAAACCACACGCGTCGCCAAACTGGCGCTCTTCAACATAGGACCGTCTGAACCAGACGCCGAAACAGCCTCACCGCCGCTCATCGTGGCCATGGACCCCATAGGCACACCCCGCAAGAATGGCTCTCTGAACGGGAGAACTCCCAGATTGATGCGCGACAGCTCGAATGGCTGGAACAATCTTTCTGGAAGTCGAAGCTCAAGCGTCGCGGCGCCACCTGTTCGCACGCCTGTTCGTGAGGTTGCCAGTGTGGCATCGGCTAGTAGTCAACATTTGAGCGAACTGTGGTCGAGATACAATAATTCACACTCGCAGCACCATTCGCAAGATAAGCTCCTTCAGGTAAGGCTGCCTCTAGCGATGCATACACGCGTGAACCGCAATGTGCTGCCGTGATCGCCCTGGCGAGGCTTCCAGGCGCACATGATGGGCGTTCCAATTGTGCTAACTCGTTCCGCAGGAAGTTCTCCACCGATATTCTAATCTTGTCATTAAGCACGAAGAACTGCAGGCATCCACCGTCTCCGTGCATGGGAGTCATGCACAGCCTCCACTGCAAGCCAATCTACAACTGGTCACAGTTGAACGCGATATGCTCAAGAATTTGTTGCTGTCAAATCCGTACGTCATGGTCCTGATCGATGGGGACGGTCTGATATTCAACCACGAGCTGCTCCGGTTGGGAGAGGCTGGAGGACGCAAGGCGGCACGACAGCTCAAGGAGGGCGTATTCCGGATGCTTTCTGGTCATCCTCACTGTCCCGAAGACTCGCAAATCATCGCCCGAGTATATGCAAACGTCACTGGCCTCGCATCCACTCTGGTCAAGGCGGGCATTTTAAGCGCACCATCCATATTCGAAGAGTTCGTTGATGGCTTCACAGGTGGCGATGAGATGTGTGACTTCATTGACGTGGGTTACGGCAAGGACAAAGCTGACACGAAACTGAGCGCCAACTTCCGCACGCACTTTCACAATAATCAATGTCGCCAAATTGTCTTTGGGTGCAGCCACGATAATGCATACGCAAGTCTCTTGCAGAACCACATGCAGGATCCCCAAGAGATTGGCCGTGTGACTCTGCTTGGAGGTGTACCGTTTGAGAAGGAGTTGGAAGTGTTACCCTTTCATAAGAAGACCATTCCCGGTTTATTTCGCGACACCAAGATCAACTTGACGGCACTGGATCTTCTGGGAGATATTCCCAGGGGTCGTCACGACTCGAGGAACCTGTTCAATCCCGCCAGTGCAATGTTCACTCCACCGCCATCAACACGCACGCCCGCGCCGAGCACGCCGCTGTACAGTCCTACCACACTCTCATTTCGAGAGAGCTCTACGCGTGCTAATAGTATCGCCTCGCTGGCAGTGAGCGAGGGTCCGGCAGTGGCCGGTGCTCCTGCGCCAGGACCAGCATCGGTGGTACCGGTGTCCACTCCTGGTGGAGCATGGGCCAGCATCGCTCGCAAGAATGCACATCTTCCACTCAAAGACATTGCGAAGCCACAAGTGGAAGTCGCGTTCAATGGACCTGTGATTCACGTAAACAAGTATAATTATCGCATCGACAAGCAGATGGACTATGACCATGACAAAGTATACAAGCTGAAGCAAGCAAAATATTGCAATCAGGTAAGTGCCCAGGCACCCCCACTCACTTGCTTTCATGTACAGGAGTGGAATCTGACAAAGACCCTAGCATTATATTGGCCGCGGCTGCTGCCATTTCAAAGCCAATAACGGGGCTTGCCCTCACGAGCACGACACCAAGCTCAGTGAAGACGACAAGAAGTGGCTGCGCGTCGTCGCCCGCGAGACAGTGTGCAAGAAGGGCACGTTTTGTCGAGAATTCGACTGCATATATGGCCATCATTGCCCGTATCCGCAGCAGCAACAAGGGTCCCTGCGAGGTGTTGGTTGTATAAATGGCGACAAATGCCGGTTTGCCCCTGAAATGCATGGCATGGATAGGAAAGTTGCGCGGACCTTGACTCTGCAGGATGTGGAATTGGAGCTGGATGATTACTAATGTAAATCGGCTTGGGGGTGTTTCGAGATGCTTTTTTCTTTCAGCTGTGAGCAGGATGAGACGGGAGCGACCAAACAGGTCGTTCATCGGTCCAGAGTAGTGTTGGTGGGCTTGAATCGCACGCTCGCTGACTTCTCTTCCTCTTTACTCGTGCTGTGGAGACTCCGACGTACGCACTGTGCCAACCAACAGAAACTCTCACTCTTCTGAATATCACTCGACCAGTGTTGCAAAACAAAACTTCAGGGAACAAGCTTTACCAGTTCCGTCAAAGTGTACTTTCGTCTCTAATGTAAACACTATATCCATGTAAACTCAACTCTCCGGATCACGACGTCTTGGTCGCATATTTGCCGCGTATTCTATCCTCCTGTTCCACCACAGCTTTGGGCAAAGCAGAACCTCGTCCCGTCAGAACAAACAAAGCCCATTTCCAGCGAAAGGGATTGATAGCAATGACAAAGACAAACCAGTAGACCAGCTCGGAATAGGTGAAGAAGTCGAAAGCGCCAGTGGGAGCGAATCGTTTGACCCACCTGGTGAAATCGATCCAGAATTTCATGAGACCTTCTGTTGGTCGTGCCAGAGGGTCCACGAGGAACATGAGAAGAAATCGCGTATAGATTCCAATGTGCCAATTGCCCACAGCTCCGATAGCGTTGACATATGTGCAGTTGTTGCAGCAAATGTCCGTATGCGTGGGTGGAAAGACCTGGAGGTACCAGTTGGGTGGTTCGTAGTTCTCTTCGAAGCAATCGCGGGGCAGGAAGTTGAGAGATGGGCGTTCAAAGCCTGTGGCCATGATACAGACATCGCCTTCGATGAGCTCTTCGCGACCAGGTCCGCCTTTGGGCGTGCCTTGACTCCTGTGGTTAAACTTGATGCCATTTTCCTCAAAGTTCTTGATGTCGCCTCGCAGCCAGCTGGCTTTACCTGAGCGGATCTGCTCCAGTACGTCATTGTTCACCATTGGGGTTTCGGTGAAGAGTCCGTTTCCGCTGTTTTCTGCAGGTGCTATGTCTTGGAGATCACGGTAGAAAAAGAGACGCAGAAGCCTTTCTGGGATGAAAGAGAATATAGTCTCCTGGCCGAAGATGTTCAGGGCTAGCAGTATGTCGACGACAGGGTTTCGCGGAATGATCCATTTTTCCGATCGCGAGAGAATGTACGTCTTTGCAGCTCCAGCAGCTGTAGCGAATTCCATGGCTTCAATTGCAGAGGCGCCTCCACCGATGACGATGACATTCTTGCCTCTGGCATCTTGTTCTGTGGCATGTCAGCTGATTATTTCCCACGTTTCACAAAGATGGATAGATGCTGCTCACCTTTGCCATCCAGTTGACTGGAGTGGTAAATGTGGCCCTTGAACTTGTCCTCGCCCTTGACTGTAGCATTCTTAGGTTCGCCACAGGTGCCAATGGCGGCAATCACACCATCGAAATGACCATTGCTCTCATCATTGATGATCCAACGGTCTTGGGTATCCTTGTAGACCTTGTCTACCCGCGTGTTGAACTTGGTCTTCTTCTCAAGCCCGTACGTCTGCCACAGCTGCTTGACCGCATGCACTATCTCTTTCCTGTTGGGGTAGCCGTCGCTCCACTGGACGGCGGGGAAGAAGCGGTACATGACGGAATGAATCTGCAGTCCGGAGGTGTTGTTCACTTTGGCCCAGATGCCTCCCAAGGCGTCTTCCCCTCCGGCTTCGAAGAGCGTGACATCAAAGCCATGGCCGACACAGTGTGCTGCAGACGAGACTCCGGTCAGGCCGGCGCCGATAATGGCGACACGAGGACGGCGGAGGTTCGTGGAGGGAGTCGGCGGGGCGGGCGAGAGCAGAAAGGCGAGGAGGCGCTGAAGGAGTCGGTAAAGGAAGTTGATGGGGTTGTTGAAGAGATGCTGCAAGAGCCTCTCCGTGCCACTAGGACTGCTGTGCTGCCTGCTTTGGCCCATGATCCTGGACTGCCCCTCTGCCGCTGAGGTATTGCCGTGGAAGGGGTTTCAACGGTAAATGCATAAAGGCAGGATAACCTGATATATACTCCAATGGGAAGGTGCCTGACTTACCTGACCTTCTTGCCTCATGTGGCCGGTATATTGCAATGGAAGGAACGGAAGGGATACGTCAGCGTCCACGCCGCTTGCATCATGATATAGCCGTACTGTGTTCTTTTGAGGGGCCTTGAAACGTTCCTGCCTTCCCTTCCTGTCCCTTTCCTTCCCTTTCCACGGGACAAGAGGCAAGTGCAAGGTCTGTCAGTACCTACCTCATCAACCTATCTCAGCCGCTCAGGAACAAGCTTTTATTGACGTCACTGTCACAAGCTTAGCGCCCTCGGATCGTGCCTAAGCTAGCTTAGCGCTTTAAGATGCCAAGCATGGTGTACCCGTACCGTTCCCTGCCGCTATTGTTGCTGAAGCTCCCTCTGGCCTACATGTACATCATGGATTACATGTACATTGTGTGCTCAATCTTCATGTCCGTCCTCACAACCACATCTCATATTGTAACCCATCTCATCTTGTAAACACATCTCATCTGGTGAACACATCTCATCTTGTGTATTACCCCCCTCCTCTGGGACAATGGACGATCCAATCGCAGACATCAGAGGCGTCGTGCATCGCCTTACGCAGGGCTCACCACAGCAGCAAAAGGATGCCATTGAAGACTACTTCACCACTGACGCCGCCTTTACCGTAGGCTATCCGAGCACTGCAGGCATCTCACCAAACATGACTGACATTTGGAAAACAGCATCCGTTCTGCCGGACGGGCAGCTTCGAGGGCTCAAGATGGCTCATTCTCCAGATCTTTCAATGGTATAAAGTAACTACTGTCTGGCACTCGACGAACTACCATCATCCAAGCTGACTGACTATACACAGATCATGAGTCCCACAATCCTGCTCAACGTGAATGGAGTAGCATACGACGAGGAGAACTTGGTATTATACGTCAACATCAGCCAAGTCTTCAGCATCTGGTTCATCCCATTCCACAAGAGCCTTGTCAATCTTACCACTGTCCTCCAGCTCACTCGCAAACCTGGCTCTCGGAAGTACTTCATTCAATCCCAGAACGATCTGTACCAAGTTGACCAGTTTTTCCAATTCTTTGCCCCTTGGGGCATCGGCACCATCATCGTGTTTCTCTGGCACTTCTGGGCTACATTCTTCTGTGTCATTCTGGCACATATCGGCCGTCCATTCACAAAGCACTTGCAAAGTCGATGGCAGAAGAAGCAGCAACGACAGGTGCACACTAATGGTGTGTCGCATGACGATGATCGTCCAATGGCTGCGAGCGGGGCCAAGGGCCGGTCTTCTTCAGGGCGATAGAGTCGTCCGGAGAGATTCCCTCGGCGATGGTAGCAGATGTGTGCCTGGAAGGTTGCGAGCTTGCAGAGCAAACGAAAGTCACGAGAGTTGATGAATTTTGTGAGATTGAATAGGTACAACAGAACTACTGCCTGGATGCAACAAGCCCAGTCCACAATGCCCATACCAAGCTACATGTGCCTTATATAACCATCGTGTTGGCAGCTGCAACAGGATCGGCACCAACCTCGGCCACCGTACTCCGCTCTTTCCTGGGCATATTCCCCAGCGACCCCGGCCGCTCCGTCCAAAACTTGACTTTCAGCTCCACATCTCCTGGTCTATTCTGCAAAAGTGACACAACTGCCGGCCAGTCTTGAGCTTCGACTGTATTCTTCACGACTTTGGCTCGCTTGAGAAATCCACGCTTGGAAGTCCGCCATCTGATCTCGGGCACACAAATGACCTTCTCATCAGGCAGGAGTCGCTTCAAAATGCGTTCGAACAAAATGTACGTGGTAGCTTTCCGCTCCACTTTCCGACGGAATTCATCGAATGAGATTGTTGGAGCTAGAAGTATGAGGTCGTGATATGTGCTGTATCGATGGTTGGGAATGGTAGAGGTCATTGACATGCGATCATACTCGATTGGCAGGGAGAAGGAGTTGGGAAGTTGATCGGCCTAGGAGTGGTCAGAAAAATTCAATAAGCCCCTCGTGCATGTTTTGACTTACAAGACTTCCACCGACATTATACTGCGGTGGCTGCTGGAGTGGTGTATACGCTGGCGGAGACGGACCATCCTCGGTCGTCATGATAGTACTCATGATGTCGCAATCTTTGCTCGAGAGCCGGTAATCACTGCTGTCTTCCTGAAACTCCGGCAGCGGAAAGGCCTCGTCAATTAAGTCGGTGATGCGTCCCGATAGAGACCGTCCTGGGTGCCGAGGTCGACAGTTGCGCTGGCTCGCGTTTGTATCGTCCAACGAGGTCTCGCTAACAATGATAGCTTTCGATGTGGAAAGCCTTGTCGCTTGCTCATATCCGACAGATGGGAATATCATGATGGCGCTTCAAGTCCAATACAATGGAACCAACGTTATTTGTGCACAGGCTCTGTACAACGGCCATGGTGAATGTTGGTTGTGTTAATAGCCAGCTGACTCGGAAGGAAGAACGATGTTGAAACATTATAGTATGGTCGCTGAAAGACATCCTGTGTAACAGAACAGCCGCTGCAGCTTGTGTGGATCTGGTCTAGATCCTACACCAAACCTTCTTTACCACACATTGGAGGGTGAAAGAGGCCTACGTCGGTCGAGGTTCTGGTGCGTGAAACACCAAACTTCTTGTAAGACTTCAGGTGCATGTACAGATGCAATACCACGTCTGTTCGCATCTCCAACGAGACCCACAAAGTCTACCAAACAACCAAACCATCAGGTAAATCTCGAACCCAAAGTCCAAAACCACCACCACACCAGAGGTAACACCTGATTCACTCCCCCTCGCTCTCTTCTCCGCACTCCACGCGCACACACACATACGCATACGCATACACGAACCATCAAACAACCAAAACCATCTCCACCTACCACCCCCCATATGGTCTCAAAGTCCTTCTATACATCCTCCTAACAGCCTCCTCCTCCTCCTCCTCCCTCCTCCTCCTTACCTCCATCTCAGCCTGCCCCTCTCCCTCCTCCTCCTCCCCCTCCTCCCTTCTCCAATACAAAACCCTCAAGAACGCCCCTGTCTCCTCTCTTCCTCTCCTCTCATCATCATCATCACCACCACCACCACCCCTCAAAGCAGCAACAACAGCCGGCCAATTTTCCTCATTGACACACAAACTTCTCATTTGATTCGCCGTTTTCTTGCCCTTCTTCTTCTTCCACATCCATATCCAGGACTTCCCGCCCCCAAAGGAGAGATGTCTTGTGGTGGAGAAGTTCAGCTTGGGATATTGGAGATGTAATTGAAACCGTAGATTTTGTGCTGTTGTTGGTGTTGTTGTTGTTGGTGTTAATGTTGTTGTTGTTGTTGTTGTAATTACATCTGCTACATTCTTTATCGCTTGTCGAGGGGTTTGAGCTTTGGTTTCAACGAGGTGGAGCTGGACGAGGAGGAGAGGGGTTAGAGTTGTTGTTAGGAAGTCGGAGAAAGTGCTTGTGACGGGTATGGAGATGGAGGTGTGGAGTGTGGAGTTCGAGGAGGGGGATGGGAAGAGGAGTCGAGTTGATGATGGGTTTGTTCTTTGGTTGTGATTAGAGGAGTGTGAATGGGAGTAGGGAGATAAGTATGAGTTTGAGGGTGGTGGACGGGTGGGTGTATATTGTGCTATGAGTCGTGCGATGATGAGGTTTTCTTTTCCTGCTTCTTCTTCTTGTGCTTCTGCGGTTGGAGGGATTGTTGCTTCTTCTTGTGCTTCTGAGTTTGGGTGGATTTTGGATCGTTGTTGTGTGGGTTGTAAATCGTCACCGTAGGTGGAGGGAGGTTCGAGGATGGTGGTTCTGGAGGTTCTTGGGTGTTGAGTCTGGGTCATGGGACTTTGCGAGAGGATATCTGTCTCTTGGAGTGAGGTGCTATTCAATAAAGGTGTTTGTAGTTCGGAGATGGCAGAAGAGAATTGATCTCTGCTAGAAGTAGAGGTGAGAAGGAGATGCATATTTTCGTTTCTTGCTTCGAAAGCTGGGAAGGTTGAGTTGCGTAAGTGCATCATTCGTGGTGACTGGCGCTCACTACATTTATCGCTTAGTTGTTCAGTGATGGCCATGATGTATCCAGACTCCAGTTCAGGAGATCGACCATTGTCAGTTTTGTCGTACATGCTTGATAAATGAACACGTTTGTGAATGAAACATACAGCATGGAAGTATTGACCACGCTACTATGGAGCAAGTGACACTGGCATCAGAGAACAATGTACCATACCCTACTGCAGGACTGATGACGAATTGGTCATACGCTTTCACAGCGGAAAAATCATCAATGAATAAGCGCGAGCAGGAAACATCGTGTGAATTCAAACTCATCGAGCAAGATCGAATTGAGGCAGGAATTTCAACTACGAAAAGAAAAGGAAGATGCGAGTGGCTAGGTACATAGTAAGTAAGTCAAGTGCTAAGGGACCTAAGCGAGGATTCATTCGAACCATGTAGAAAAGGAAGATGATCAGATAGGCTAGATTCCAAACGTCCCATTCAATTGATTAATTGTATGTACGCGTGAGAATCAATGTTGGTATACGAAATCTTCCCTCCAAGTCCACGCGATGCAATGGCAACCATCATCATCTTCATCAGCCCGCTCCATCCCATATGCTAAACTTGACACCTGAAAATGCATATCCAAGAACCTAAACCCCCCACAAGACACCCAAAGAAACAGTGCGATATATATCTAGCTTTCGTCGTCACGAGTTGCCGGATATAGTGAGTTAGCTACTTGCTAAGCAAGAGCGAATTTACTCGGTGAGGGTGAGGACGCCGTTGGACCAGGTAGCGGACTCTGGGGCAGTGAAGGCGAGCTTTGGTTACAAGTGTTAGCAATGTCACTTGTGGCACTGTGCATTGAAGTAGACTTACATCGGCCTCGGTGGCGTTGGCAGCAACCTCAAAGGTCACCGGTCCCTGGAGGATGAAGCAGTCGTACCTATGAGTAAATTCCCATTAGCATCTATCAAAAATGACGCTGGGAATTCCAGGCAGGGGCGAAAAAAGAACTTACTCATGCTCCTGTCCATCAGCCGAGAACTTGAGAGACGCAAAATCAACCACAGCCTCAGGCTTGGAGACCTTGTATTCAATACCGGCGCACACAGCAGCGTCATTTCCGTCGTAAGGGTTCTCCTTAATCAAGGCTTCGACGACGCTGTCGATGTAGATCTCTCGTGCCTCGTCGAAGCTAAGGTCCGCGATGTCGAGCTTGAAGTCGACCGCACGCTTCTTTGATTTGCCGAAGATCTTGTTCATGACACGTTCTGCCACTGGACCAGCGAGAAAACCGAGACCGGCTTGGGCAACAGCAAGGCCCAATGCTCCAATACGCTTGTCAAGTTGGACGGACTCTGGAGTGCCTGGGGCGAAACGCTTCGCCACGACCTTGTAGTCGTGGGTGCCGCCTGGCTGGATCCATTCTGGAGCAGGAGCAGCGAAGGCGGTGCCGATGAGGGCGGAGATGGCAACTGCGGTGAACTTCATCTTGACGGTTGGTATGTAGGTGGTGTTGGGTGTGAAGAGACTGTAGTAGGTCTGGCTGGTTGGTGGTTGCTGATGCTGATGCTGATGCTGATGATGATGCTGATGATGATGAGAAGAAGGAGTTCTTGTTCGCTTCTTATAGATGATTGTGCTCTTCTCAGTATCGAAGAATTGATGTTCACGCCCCATGGCCGGTCGGCGAATCACTCGAACTGTCGGAGAATGTTTTTGGTCTGTGCGCTCTTTGTGATGGCTATGAACTGTCCCAGAAGCCTTCCACCTTTAGCAGTAGTGTGATCATCCTAGTGAATCGACCGAACACTCACAACAGCTTCGGGCAATGTTCTAGATGAACCTCGCATGGCGGAACATGTGTCGGCTCTTGCCATGGCAGACTTCATTGAGCGACTTTGCGAACCTCCAAGTGCAGCAGTGTATCCGGCCAAGCTGCAAGGACACTGTGCTCGTCGGTCTGCTGGAGCAATAGCTGTCGACTCACAAGACTAGCCTGTGCTATTCCATACTGTATGCTTGAATCCCCGTGTGAAGCACGTGGCAACGGCCGGCAAGAAGAGGGCGGGTGGAAGCGTTAGCTTGCGTCGGGTATTCAGATCGAAGCTCACAAGTCGACTCGGCACATTCTGCTTGTCATTGCGCACAGTGAAGACAACCACCGAGAGGATCGTTGTACCAATCGTTAGCTGGTTTCAATGAGATGCCTCAGGGCGGTGGTCGACTAGGAACATTCAGTGGGGTCATATGTCTCACACACATATCGACTCTATGAAGATGAGCTTAGTGTCGACATGTGCAGCGTAAGGTGGATATGGTGAACATGAGGTTGTGCTGCCAAGAGTTTCAGGACTGCAATTCGCCGAAGTAGCCTACTCACACCGCCGGAGTGCACATGCCCAGGGCCCTGCTCCGGATGACTGATCCGCCACTTTGGAGGTTCCGCCCCGGCCTTCTCGACGTGGTTGACAGCGGCGAGATGTGTCCACGCTGGCAATGCAAGCGCGAGCGTTCGGTACAGTACCATTAGATTCACGCGTGACGGGGGAGTGATGGGTACAGCGTTTCATTACATGGCGGGCGTCTTCGCTGCGTCAGGCCGCAATGGGACGTATGCCCACCTCGCCGTCGCCGTCGCCGTCGCTGTCGCTGTCGCTGTCGATTGTCTGGAGCGGAGGAGGGAGGAGGGAGGACCTGCGTACATGTCGCAGCCGGGAATGGGGGCGTCGGGAATCGGTGGAACTCGGATAATCGAGCGCGGAGCCGTGCATTATTGGCCGTCTGCACGAATGTCCAAGTCGATGTCTTCAGTGTTCATCTTCGCGTTCCTTGGTGAAGTGTGATTCATGTAATATGGCTGTCAATGGAATGGCTGTCAATGGATGGCGGCGGAGTGGTGCCCGCCGTTCACGTGATGGATGCCTGGATGCCTGGAATGCGAGCACACATCGTCATCGCTCTCATGCGCCACTCCGACACTCCCCCACATGCACCGCGTCAGTACATGGAAGGTCTGGTATACCACAACACCAGTACATCAACATCGAGACAGCCTTCCCGTTGGCTCACCACCTCATCATGCGAATGCATATGTGATACGACTTCTTGGGCCAAGTACCGTACCATACCGTGCCGTGCCGTACAGCGTACCATACTCTCCCATATTTACTGTGACAAGTCAGCCGCAGCCGCAGCCGCAGCAGGAGCTGTACCGCTGCCATGCCTCCATCGCCTCCGCCTTCGACAGCAGCAGAGGTAGCAGACGCAAGTCGCAGTCAGCGGCAACGAGCCTACCATCCCCCGTCGCCCACCGCCTCCTTCTACGACATGTCCGACGACGAGGAGTCCGAATATAGTACCATCAAGCCCAGCACGAGCACAAAGGGCGTGAAGCTGCTGTATTGCAAGAGTAAAGTCTATGTTCATCCCACACAGAGCGCAAAGGACAACGTCGATGGCTGGGTTGCCCTGATTCAGCAGAAGCCGTAGGTCCTGTCGTATTCGATGTTGAGGTTTTGTGATGGCAGAGGAGATTCCACACTCTGACACTTCCGTCACAGAGCAGACGAGACGGCAAGCAGCAGTGCGAGCAAGCCGCCCAAGAGGACAGACTTGCTTCTCGCATGGGTACCTGACAGCACGCTTGGCGCAGATACACGCGATGTCTACACCAGAGTGGAAGCCACGGACTCGGAAGGCACCCCTAACCCACGCAATCTGGTCCCACGACCACCTGTCGTGACCGCTCATAGCTCTAGCTTGGGCACATATGCCTTTGCAATCCCCGTAGCTGATATCTTCTCCGTCCTGGTCCGGCCGCCGAGCACTGGGTGGTGGTTCGGGAGCATCATCATCAATACACGCACTGGCGACAGTTTTCCCGCTCTGTTCTTCCATGACTCGGAGTGTCAATCGACGATTGCGCAGCGTAAGAAGCTGCAGAGGGAGAACTTTAGCATCAGCGCAGAAGATGGCCACATGTTCTGGGGCGGCGACCAAGCGATCGAGTGGCTGAAGAAGTATGTGGTGGTGGAGAGGTCAGCGCAGGAACCGAGTGTGTATTTGATCGACCCGAACGATGCCGATAAGCTGTCATTTGGTAGTGGAGGTATGATTTCCTTCTGTGTGAAACTGTGAAGTCAGGTCTAATGATGCGCAGGAAAGCCTACTCCAGACAAAGTCAAGAACGTCTTAGAAGGCAAGCACAAAGATGAGCTGCCGCAGGACAAGCGGAAGAGCGCAGGACAACAAGATCCAGTCATGAAGGCTCTACAGAATGCAAGGTGGAGCTTCCTCGAGAAAATGGCACAAGTGACCACTTTTACACGAAGGACTGCACAGGCCGTGGCAGAGAACAAGAACTTGCCGCCTCAGGTTAGGAGGCTGCTGCAGAATCCGCAAGTGCAGACTGTAGCCGACGAGTTTGATTCTGCCAGAATATACTTGGCACGATGGGCCATGGGCATTGCAGAACAGTCCGAACGTGAGCGCAATCAGCGAATCTGGACAGCTAAAGACGTTTTGGAGATGGAAGATACCGAGCTTGGTGAGTTTGAGATCCTAGACATGGAGCAGGGCATCAGTCTGGCCGACAAGAGAAGGCCTGTTACCATGAAGGAGTGGACTAGCTTCTTTAACTCACACACGGGTAAGCTCGAGAAGACACCCGATGAAGTCAAGGAACGCATCTTTCACGGCGGCATGTGCCCAGATGACGGCGTTCGTAAGGAGGCCTGGCTGTTCCTTCTCGGTGTCTACGAATGGGATAGCACGAAAGAGGAAAGACACGCTCATATGAACAGTCTACGTGATGAGTACATCCGCTTGAAAGGTGCTTGGTGGGAGCGCATGGTCGATGAAGCTGGCACATTGGAAGAACGCGAATGGTGGAAGGAGCAGAAAATGCGCATCGGTAAGTCGAATCTCCACCACCACCATCATGAATACTACTGCTGATGGACGGGCTGACCGTGCTGTTCATGGCCAAATAGAAAAGGACGTACATCGCACTGATCGACACATTCCGATATTCGCGGGCGAGGATATACCGCATCCCGATCCTGACAGCCCATTCGCCGAAGCTGGAACGAATGTGCACATGGAACAGATGAAGGACATGCTACTAACCTACAACGAATACAACCGGGATCTTGGTTACGTCCAAGGTATGTCTGATCTTCTCGCTCCCATCTATGCTGTGGAGCAAGATGATGCAGTCGCTTTCTGGGGCTTCACAAAGTTCATGGAACGTATGGAGCGTAACTTCCTCCGCGACCAATCCGGAATGCGACTACAGTTGCTCACTCTCGACCAGCTGGTGCAGCTCATCGATCCAAAACTCTATGAGCATCTGGCCAATGTGGATAGTACCAACTTCTTCTTTTTCTTCCGGATGCTCATCGTCTGGTTCAAACGCGAATTTGAATTTGAAGCCATTCTTCGGATGTGGGAGGGCCTCTGGACGGACTACTACTCGGCAAATTTTCATCTTTTCATTGCTGCCGCCATCCTAGAGAAGCACAGGAATGTCATCATGGAGCATCTGAAAGGCTTTGATGAAGTGCTCAAGTACGTGAATGAGCTCAGTGGCACTATCGACCTTCACAGCACGCTAGTACGAGCAGGGTCGCTGTTCCGGAAGTTCCAGCGCATGGTGGAAGCCATTGACAGGAAGAACAACTTTCCCCAAGCTCCCATTATGAGGCAGAGGCTACCTCAGCCGCCCAGTCCTGGAGCGCGACCCGCAAGTGATGGACGACATCGTACCGCCAGCAGTGCCGGACCTAGCAACCGAGCACAAGGTGCTGCAGCGACTGGCAGAGAACAGACTGCGAGTGAAGTTGGCGCGCAAGCGAGTGCGGCCGATAGAGCCAAAGTGATCTCGCCTGAGCTGAGAGCACTATTAAGCAGGGAGCCGCCTAAGCTCTCGAAGGAAGAAGTACGAGAGCACTCCTAGAAGCATCTGCTCCGCATACTCAGGCAATAATCGAGCCCAAAGGAACGGAGATCTTGGCAAATGCGATAGTGTATGGGATATGTGATATGACCTGACTCTGATTGATGAGGCATAGTGTGAAATGCATGGCAGCGGTGTACTGGCTCATGGGATGGGTGTTTTTTGGAAGACATTGGACCACAGGCCACTTATGAGGGCATGAGTCGTATATCGCTCAATGAGCAATTATGTTACTCTCAACTTTCACCTTGACATTACTGCAGTCACCACGACACTGCCACATGACCGCTCTGCATCATCATCATTCATCATCATCATCATCATCCATCAACTCGGCCAGTTCTGCCTCTTCCTCCGCTGTAAGCATACTACCTCCCGCAGCTTTCTCCTCACTTCCCACCACCTCCCCACTCAACGCCTCTCTAGCCCTCTCCTCCTCCCAAGCAACCATATCCTTCCTCTCCAAACTCCACTGTCTCAAAGTCCCATCAATACTCACACTCACCACCTTCCTCTGCCTCTCACACGCCATCAGGCCCGTCACCTCCTCATAATGTCCCCCATAGACACAGACCAATTTCCCGCTACTCGCATCCCACACGCGAACTTCTTCGTCTCTGCATGCTGTGACGACCAGACCCAACGTTTCGAATAAAGCGATATCGCGCACGAAATCCGGGTGCGGGAGGGTGGTGTCAGATTCCCAGTTACGGGAGCGGATGAGGTGTTGGCAGGTTTTGTCGGCGGAGCAGGTCCAGAGATCTCCGGAGATGTCGAAGAGGAGGCGGTAGATGCTTGTTTCGTGGGGTTTCAGGGGTTGGGAGAGGGAGGTGGGTGTTTCTGAGGCGGTGTTGGTGGAGAGGTTGATGGTCCAGGTTCGGAGGATAGGGGAGGAGGAGGATGAGAAGAGGGTGCTTTCTTTTCCTTCTTCTTCATCTGAGAGGGAGGAGGAGGAGAAGGGGTCGATGGCGAGGTTTGTGATGGCTTTGGTGTGGCCTTTTAGTTTATGGAGGATCTTGTTGGTGGAAATGTCCCAGATGATGATTGTTGAATCTGCCGAGCCGGAGATGAGGATGGGAATTTTGTTGATGGAGGTTGCAAGGACAGTCTTGAGGAAATCGGTATGGCCTGGAAGCCTTCGAATGTTGGTTGGATTGTCGAGTGGGATTGCGTAGATTAATTTATCCCAGCAACCAGTGAAAAGTGTCCTGGTTTGGAGACATATAGTTAGGCAGGTGAGAGGCGCTGCACTTTGGTCGAAGATCTTTTGGACTTTGCGTGTCTGCGTGTATGTCAGTACATACTTCTCCGCCAAACCATGTAATCCTGCTTACACACTTCCAAGTCTACTCTTTTGATCTCACCAACTGCTTCTGCTAGGTAGACGGCATTGACGTCGAATGGGTCTGCGATGACTGCAAGGACCTTTGACGAGAGCTTGATAGGGTCGCCGTGCTTGTTCTTGGACTTTGCTGCCTTTCGTTCCGTAGTCGCGAGCGCTTCAGTTGTTTGGAAGTAGTGTCCGGGGTCGTTGGAACGCGACATCCCTAGCGTGGGGAGTTGATCAGATACTGTAAGTGAATGGCCGAAATTGCCCTCTAAGGAAGTATCGAGCTCGTGCTATTTCGTGGCGCGGACTGCTAAGTTACAACAGCATTTGAACTGAATTGCTCTACACAGCTCACTTGTTTTCCTCTTATGTCATTGCTCGATCGCTTGGTGCGTCTGTCTGGACAAATGAATTCCAGAATGCATTTTGCTGACAAAGCTCGTCTTGGCGGAGACTGCATGTTGTCGAATTTCTCTCTCCTCCAAAGAACTCCTCGGACTATGACACGCTTCGACAGATTGGAAGATGGACTTGGCGAGAGCCTGGACCACCACGAATTTCGAGAATGTGGTCAATTTTGGTATTGCTCGGCTCATAGCAGAAGTTGACTGGGCCGTGGGCGTACAACATGTTCACTAAGGTATGTGGTATTTACTAAGGGGCACCAAGCGATGTGAATCCACGACTCTCGCGATTATACAAAGAAGATTCGGCATCATCTCTGATCAACGATCCTCTTCACCCTAAATGTTCTCCCCCGGCTTACGTGGTAACAGCGGCTCCGCCACCATCTCCCAAAGCACATGCTGACCGCACAAAAACTTCTGATTTGGATGCGTAAACGCCGGCTGCGAGGTGACATTCACATCCCCCAGTGATAACTCGAAAGTTTTGCCTGTCAATTGCTTATCTCCCAGAATGGTATCTATGCCTTTCAAAATCGTGCTCAAGGGCGTTAACTGCTTTGGATCGCACTGACGCATGATATCCTCGTGGATGATATGAGTAGCGACTAACGCAGGACAGAGGGCGTTGATGGTGATGGAATCCTTGGCATAGACGGGAGCGAGTGAACGGACGAGACCTACTACGGCGTGTTTTGATGTGGAGTAGAGTGGCACCGCGTGCGCGGGATAGAGACCGAACATACTAGCGGTGACGATGATTTGACCTCCTTTGATGGTGGTATTCTTCTCCGAGAAGAAATGTCGAGCGAGATGGATGCCTTGGATGACTGCATTGAGGTTGACATCCATCGTTCGTAGGTCCAGGGGTGTGGGTAAGCCTGTCTGCTCATCGATGCCGAAGTCTTTGTAGAGCGAGTCTGTGTCTCCGATTCCAGCGTTCAAGTAGACGGAGTCTAGTCTGCATCCACCCCATTCCCAAGTATTTAGGAAGGCTTTCGCTTGCTGGTCATAGTTCGTGACGTCGACATGTACTGCTAGACAGTTGTCTCCTAGCTTTGTGCCTTGTTGCTGGATGCGTTGTTCGTCCAAATCAAATATTGCCACTTTGTACCCATAGAATTGGATCAGATGCTCGGCTACGGCAAAGCCAATTCCGCTGCCACCTCCGGTCACGATGGCTACTGGGGAAGACATGCTTGAGGCTTTGACGAGAAACAAGTCACCAGGAGTGACAAGTTCATGTAGTGCCAATGGCAAAGTTATTGATCGAGAGCTGTATAGGCCATCCTTGGGAACAGTGGAGTACTGCGGGGCTTAGCACTGGAGCATCAGCACATGAAAGAAAGGGACCAGCTCCACGAAGCCTCGGACACATTCGATCCCGGACACATTTTGAAAAAGACTGGTGCCAACTAAGGTAGCCATGATACAATGGCATGTTTCCAGATTCCATTCATGTCATACAACGCTCGGTCGACCTATCATTCAGACGTGTCTGTGTCCATAAACCAACCCAAAGCCGCTTTTTTCTAAATTTACAGTCGTGTCAGTCTTGATTCGTCTGGTCATCTAAAGCTCGGCCTTCACACTCTCAGCAGCCTCCTTGACACTCTCCGCTGCGCCGGCCACCTTGCCCGAGAAAACGCTGAGGATGTTCTTCCTGCTGGTCAGGTCGTCCAACTTCTCTGGTGCAAGATTACCCTTCGAGATCAAATTCGTCAATCTAGTGAGCTCCTTCTCAACATATCCCTTGTTATCCTGCGCCTTCTTGGCGACCTTGGTATAGTACTCGGCGTACTTGCCCTGCAGTTTGCCAGCTTGTTTGACCAGCTCTTTGTATGCCTTGTCGCCGCCGGCCGAGAGGCTGGCAACTGTGGCGTCGAGGGATGGGATGACACCGGCGAGAGCGTTGAGAGTACCGCCTGGGGAGCGGTAAGTGCCAGCCTTCTCGTTGACGAACTTGACAAGATCTTCCTCGCTGCGGCCGCTCTCGTATGGCTGCGATTCGGTGGATCCGGCGGGGAAGTAGAGAATGGTTGGGTAAGACTTGACGCCAAACTTCTCGGCGGTGGCCTTTGCGTTTGGTGCTTCGGCGTCAACCTTGGCAATGAGGACGTTGTCGTCGTGAACGAAGTCGGCGGCGAGCTTTTCCCAGGTGGGCGCGAGCGTCTTGCAGTCTGTTTCATGAATTAGCACGTGTTTCGAGATGGTTTATCGAAACCTCTTCGCCCAACTAGTGAACGGAATAGCTCGCGTAGGAGTATACTGACGTCCACACCATGGCGCAGTGAATGCCACAAGTGCCTCCTGGTCCTTGCCAATCTTCTCAGCGAATGTGCTGTCAGTCAAGTATTCGACCTGGCTGGCGGCAGTTTTCGCCTTCTTCGCCTTCGCCCCAGTCTTCTCCGCAATGAATGCCGTCAAGCTCTCCAAATCACGGCCGCTCTTGTAGTCTTCCGGCTTGGACTTGCCCGTGCCGTCGAACCACTTCAGCGTAGGGAAGCCCGTGATTTCGTACTTCTTGCCTAGCTCCTTGTGCTCGTCGGCGTCCACTTTGGCGATGATGACCTTGTCCTTGGCGCCCTCGAAGCTGGCAGCCAGCTCTTCATAGATGGGCGCCAGGTTCTTGCAGTGGCCACACCATGGCGCGAAGAACTCGACCAATGCGGGCTTGCCCGACTTCAAGATCTCCTTGTCGAAGTTCTTGGGCGTCAGGTCGAGCACTGAGCCTGCTGAGGCGGTGCTCACGGCAGCCAGCGCCGCGGTGAAGAGTTGTGTGAATCGAGGCATGTTGGTGGAGTGTAGTAGTATGTCGATTGTCGACTTTCCGAAGGACCCAGAGGAAGCAGTCCGAGTGTTGCTGAAAGCGACTTCAATCAGCGTCGACGCGCTTGCTGACAAAGCTTCGCGAAGCTGCCACCTTGCATTGGAAATGCCATCACATGGATTTGCCACCCACGCACCAACATCAATTATTATTGAATCAATATTGATTGATAGCTCCACATATCTTACCTTCCATTATTCACTCAGAGACTCCGCCTTGTCATCAGCGCGAGTCGTGTCCGATGGCCAAGCGAGATATAACCGGACTGAGCAGAGGTTTGTAGAACTACCTAAGGTACCTTAGTCATGTATTGTATGCACTGAGGCTGTTCCAACGCATCGTGGATTCGAAACTCATTGACATTGCCACCCCTGACTATATATGTGTCTTTGTAGGCTTCACGTTATCAACAGTCGGCGAAGAGGCTACTTTGTTTGATATCAAGTGGCCATCGCGAGAGCAAGGCTGAGATCTATTAGAGCTTGTATAGCGGGTTATAGCTTGGACACTGGATTATGCACCTTGGAAGTTCAATTCGCTCGCTTCCTGACTTTGTACAATAATCCCTGCGTAAAGCAGAAAATGTTCGCTAACGATAGGAAATCCGCTCTACCTCCTAGATCTTCGACGCTACTAGATCTTGGCTACGATCCAGGTCAACGGAGTCATCGTCGTCTTTGTTATCGTTCGGGGCAGGTCCCTCTGGGTTCTCGCTAGGTCCGGCTTCCTCCTTAATCTTTGCGGGGCCCTTGCCCTTGTCCTGGCGCTTGAGGTCGTTCTCCCCGTACCCCCGGCTTCGATTCATCGTAATATTCGCCATACATGTTGTAGAGGAGGTAGCCGTAATCCCTTGCGCTAGTCTCATCGAGGTTCTTCGTTAGCATGCCTTTGCGGATCTTCTTCTGAGTGGACTCGCTGCCCTTCATCTCACGGACGAGCGCCAACTGCAGATCAAAGATTAAGAGCATATCTTCACTTCCCTTTAATCGATCCTTGATCTTGGGTCCCATCTTGTTCGGGTCGGTAACGAAGATCGACGCGATTATTAGAGTCTAGTCTTTAGGAGTATATTAGAGAGAGAGAGGGAGAGTCGTAGTGTCCAACTTTATCCTTCGCCTATGCCTACCATTCGTAATAGCCCAGATGCTCCCAAGGTTGGAATCCCTTAGCTGATATACAGAGCCCCCAGCAACACTGCTTTCATGAGTGTATCCCAAGCATAATGCTGAGTGGACGACGTAGTAGGTCTCGAAGCGTTGTCCTGTCGTCACGTTGACGACGTAGATAGCCGCGACTAGTAGCTGTCCTGTAATGCTGCTTCCGTGCTAGGCTAATCGACGTGGTTCGGCTGCGTCGATAAGGACGTGGCCAGGACTGATTGAGTTGAGTAGGTATCACTTGTGTCGGTGCGCCCCCCTCAAGAACGGGGATGGAATACTCGACCTCGATGTAGTACCTGCTCTTTGTCTTGCTCGGTCCTCTTCTGCAAGTGCTCTCGGGGGTCTGATCCGAACGGTTAGGGAGGTCTTGCACCTTAAAGATTAGGGAAAGGAAACAAAGTACCTAGCAAACACCAGCTACGTACGGATCTTCTTGCGTGGGCAGTGGTTCCAGATCTGCTATCGAAATCACTGGATGTATCCTCCAGTGCATGCCTTGGATTGCTGGCAATGCGTTGACGCCTCGTCGAATAGCTTGATCGCCATTCAGCGTTGGCCTCATGTTCGTCAGGCGGCGGTTCAATCTCTCTCGTACGGTGTGCGTGGCTGTGGTGGGGATGGTTTCCAAGGGCAGTGGTAACGCCTGTGCTGGGTCTCGCTTGCCTCTCGGTGAATCGTCTGTATACCTCAATTGTCGCACTACATTTGCACCGTATTCTCCGTCTGTGTCGCGTCGCGGTAATCTCGAACGGCGAGCCGTGGTCTGGCTGCCCAGCACCCGCTCAGTCTCTGGACGTCCACGCGGACGAGTGCTCGGTGAATTGAAGTCATCGTAGGTAGGATCAGCTTGCAGGCTTGCCGTCCATACATCTTCTCGATCACGAATGGTCCCACTCTTCGTTCTGACAGCTTGCGATTCGTTAATCCGGGGATATAATAGTTGCCTAGGTTCAGCATCACCCTATCACCGGGTTCTGGGGTCCAAGGCTTGTGTTTGGCGTCGTAACGCTTCTTCATTTTCACGTGCGCGAACGCCATTGCATCCTCCAGGTATGCTCGAGAAAAATAGAGGCAGTATGGTTGCAAGTAACTTGCAGCTGAAGTGGAAACGATGAACTCGCAGATGGAGCGCGAGATCCGTCCAATATATGAAACAGACGAGAAAATTCAGACACGTCCTCATTGGTAACATATCCTCAGTGGTAGCATGCCCTCACTTCCATACCCACCACCAGTCTTGGCACGTTGGTTTCCATGGTACACCAACCAGCCTTATTGGCATTTGCCATCCTGTCATATCAGCACACATCATCGGAACTGTCAGAAGCCAGACCCAGACCTGGCCGAGTGCGCAGAAGATGTTGTTGTGTTTGTGACGTGAGCGAGAATTGCTCGTGGCTGATTCGTCCAAAGCATACCTAAGGCAACTGACCTCTCCCCAGTGAAGTAGGTAAGGTAGTATCCAAGTGCGAAGAGCTGAAGCTGATCGCAATCCATAATTCACATAGTGAGTACTCCTGTAGCTGTTCTACCAACATTTGGTAGAGCAGCACCCAATGACACCCGGGAGAGGTCAGTCGGCTCGCTTGAAAATACATGTACATTAGTTCAGTGCTGTTCCACAATCTTCTAATCGCTTCATGGCCGCAGTCAGCGCTTGCAGATGCGTTTCAGCAGCCAGCTCTTGTGTACGTACCCACTCGAATCTATTACCCGAAGTTCCATAAGATGTGAAAATGGGGGCAAAGTGCGCAATGGAAGCCTCCCCTAGCGTGACTGGTAGGCGCAGTGCAGCCGTCCTCTTCTGATCTCATCTATTCTACAAAGTCAAGGCAGGCAGCGCCATCGCTATGAGTCAAGATCAAATCTGTGCAATATCATACACACTGTTCCTGATTTCCTTTCTTGCTGTCTCCATCTCACCTTCTACCCAAACCCCACTTCGCGATTCTCTCCTGGATGTCATTCCACGGCAATTCCTTGAGCTGTACACCTTCCTCCTCGCCCTGCTGCAACACAACAGTAGGTGCACCAGATCCCTGACCCAGATTGATGACTCCGCCCGAGAAGACCTGCTTGGCCACTCTTCTCAAGTCGGTAATGGACACTGCCTCGATCTTCGAAACCATTTCTTTAACAGGGACTCTTCTTCCATGTACTTGCACCTGTCTTCCCAGATCCTCCAACTCCACCATTCGAGATTCCAGGTTCATCAAGAGGGATGAGCGAAGCTGGTTCTTGGCGCGCTTAACTTCGACTTCCGACAATCTTCCCAGACCTGTTTCTGCGCTCAACTGACTGAGCTCCCGGGCCATGGTGTCTAGCATCCTGGGAACGAATTGCGTCGCACAACTCGCAGAGATGCCAAAAAGTCCGGAATCTGTGTATGCATGATTGAAAGCTACACAATTCTCTACCCAACCGTACTGGTTAAGGACATTGGTGTAGAGACGGCTGTACATTCCCTTTCCAGGACCACCGGCAGAGAAAGAGCCGCCGCCCCCGAGAAGTGTCTGAAGAGTGGCGAGGGCGTATATGTCCGGGGAAGATATGGGCAGAGACTCGAATGCCAGATGGATGTGCGAGACTCGAGGGAGTGAAGGGTTCGGCGGGATTGGAAGGGGTGGTAATGTAAGGAAGCCACCGGTGTAGTGTGATGGAAGACTGAAATCGATGGGAGCATCTAGTGGATGCGGGATGATCTGTGCAGGGTCAAGAGGTGAGACCGTAGCCTTTTGAGTGGCGGATGTGGAGAGGTTTTTCAGGAACGGAATCTTTAACAGGAGTCGCGAGTCCTTTTGAGATGGGAGTGGTGAAGTCGGGTAAGGAGGCTGTACCTGTGATGTCTTGGCCTCAAGTGGAGGAGCATGGGTCGAGGCAGGTCCCGTCATGTCTCCAAAGTACTGTGCGGCTAGCTTAACGGCTTGATCGTGAGGCACACCAGCAAAAGCCACGACGAGCCGATCTGGGCGGAAAAAGGCCTTGCGATATGCTTCAATGGTCCTGGCGTTGATTTGGTCCAGCCTCTCTTTTGGACACAGCAAGGGGTTGCCCAACGTGTTGTCCTTGTAGGCAGCCATGTGCACCAGCTCTGGTAATATCAGCTCTGGCTTTCCCCATATCTCACCAATCTCATAGTCTGCAGTCTCTAGCTGTCTCTCCACCTCTTCTTCGGTGATATTGGGTTCGCGAATCGTCTCTGCCAGCAGTTCAACAGTCTCCGGCACGGCAGAATTGAAAGTGGCCGACTGATACATCAGACTCTCCCTCGACGAAGCGCACTGGATATTGCCGCCCAATCCTTCTATGGCTTCCGTCATCTGATCTGATGTGCGTTTTGTCGTACTTTTAAAGGCCAGTCGATCGATGATGTGAGACACTCCTCGCAGCGCGTCTGTCTCATACCGCGAGCCGGCATCGATGTAGACGCCAATACCTGAGAAGTGGCCTGGCAGCGACTCTGAGGCAACTTTGACGCCATTAGGAAGCGTCGTGATCTGGTCGAGGTCGGTCGGTTCTGCGGATGGAGGTGGAGGTGGTGTTCGCGAGGCAGTAGCATACTGTTGTAGTCGCGCGGGATTTCGTGACGCGGTTTTCACTATTCTCGATGCTTGCCGCGGTAGCGACAGCGATTTGCTCATGATGGGCTATGTGTAGCTGGTTATGTCGTGCAAGTAATGATGCAGCTCTTCGGCGCCTTAAGAAGAAGTTCAAACTTGCCGGGCACGTGCCTTCGGCCTGTCCTTCTCTCACACATCGACACCACCATCAACATCTCCTTGACATTCTTGTTGCGAGCTGCAGAAAATCAGGTACAAACTGACCCTGGTGATACAGGGCAGATATACACGAGACATATCAGCTGGCACTACGCTTGGAACCCTAACAATGAAGCCATGAAACTATATGTGTGGCATCAAACTTCGAGTCTTGGACACGATTTGCGGAGCTGCCCAGATGCATTGCAGCGCAAGCTTCACATACCGCGACTTCCGAATGCCAGCATAGCCAAGAAACCAGTTCTGCGTGGTCGTATATAGGTGGTGGTTTGCACCAGCTACGGAAGAAGGACTCTCCACCCATAGGAGGCGCGAGTTTCGTCCGATCTTATCAAGCTTCTGCTTTTGCTTCCATGGACCAGCCGGGTTGCGGTAGATATGGGCTGTGCCTTGTAGCGGCAAATCACATATCCCGCTGATCACTGGAGGATGGATGTTATAATGGTGGCGAAGGCGAAGGCGAGGCCTTCTCCCTATCTTCCAAGAGCATAAACCACAACTCTTCTTCCCAGCAGCGGTGTAATGATGGTTCGCAATGCCGATACAATTGTTCCTACGACAGTTGAAAAAAGTGAGCACCTTTCAATTGTTCGTAGAATTTTTGTTCAGTACATGTAGTGACGACGGGAAAGAAGAAAAGCGGGGAAGAAACATAAAACGGCTCACTCTTGAGATGGAAACGCCTGGCCACTTGTGACTGATGACATGTACAACACACATGTGATGTCCAGGTCATACAGTGAGGTTTGTGCGGTCTACACTATATTATGTCTCTCCATGGTCTATGACTCTGTACTGTTACGCCCACCCATGACCCAAAACGTCGACTGGCTCACATGGAGGCAGCGAACCTGTCCAGTTGTAGTGCTACGCCCCCCTCCTCAGACTTCTAATTGAAAAGAGATTCGAAATCCGCCAAGTCGGTAGTATTATTCGCATCATCTCCCATCGCGGATCCATCGAAATTAGCCAGATCCATGAGATCGTCGAACGTCGTATCACGCTGTTCACCAGCATTCTGCTGATTCACCGTATTATTCGCATCATTGGTGTTGGTGTTGAAGAAGGAATTGAGATCAAGCTCAGCCCCACTGGGGTTTGATTGTGTATTGGCGTAGTCTTCGAGTCCTGGGAGAAGAGACGATATGTTATCGTTATCGCCGTTTTCTGTGCCGAAGTTGGTGAAATCGCCAAAATCTATCTCTCCAGTTGCGTTCTCGTCGAATGTGAAGTCACTGTTAGGCTCATTGCTGGTCTCGCCTCCTCCGAAGAGAGAGTCCAAGTCGTTGTTAACACTCTCCTTGGCTGTGTCGGGAGCTTTCTCGTCTTCAAACGTTTTGTCTGTCTTGGTCACGGGTGGTGCAGTATCTAGTTGCAGAGCGCTGTCCGTGGGCTTGGCATCGGGGACCTCTGTTGGGGTTTCGGTCCGCATTGCGGCACCACCATCTTGTCGAGCTTCAGGCTGCGTGTCTTCTGATTTCTGGGTTTCTGTAGATAGCGCAGCCTTAACGTCAACTGGTTCCGGTTGCGGTGTGTGGACTTCCTCAGCTGTTTCAATTTTCGGCGCAGCTTGAATCACGACATCAGTCTGCTGCTCTGGCTGAACATCCTTCATGGTCACGTCTTCCATTGGCACGTGTGAACTTTCGATATGTGCGTCATCCATTGTCGACATGGCATTTGCGTCAGGAAATAAAGCAGAATCCGCGGTCTCCGTTCGTCGCTGAGTCATCTGAATGGCAACAGGCGCGTGTGTTTGATGACCGGCTTTCTCGCGGAAAAGTGCCAGATCGCGCCGCAGCACTAGTTGAGCCAATTGCTGGATACAAGATGAGTAAGTGCAAACGAATTCCGCTCAGACGGCAAGGGAGCCTCACCAGTTCATCCTCAAGCTGGTCGAGCGCCTGATGGAAGTTATTTTGTGCTCGGGGGAGAATTTGTTTCAGCTTGTTGACTTGAGCTGTGGCTGGTTTCTTGGAAGTAGTATCGACCGCGGCAAAGACACGCCCGGCTTGCTCGAGCTGGCAAACATCAATATGGCGCAGCGCCAGTAAGTCGAAAGTACATACCACGAGATTGACCTGCGATTGCAGCTGGTCCAGCAGCCCGTTGCAATCGGGGTTGGCCATCACAGGAGTGCTTATTCCAATGCTGCGATTCTGTTGTCTGTGCCCAACCGATGATTTTAGATATTGTGTGATTGTACGATGGGTTCGTGGTCGCCGGCGAAGTTCGCTGATGGCGGTGGAATGCACGTCGAGTCGTCGATATCGACGTTGCTGTAGACGGCGCTAACCGTTAGTGCCGTGCTAGGCCGTAGGCAGGTATGCAGGGCCGCAAAGCCAGATCCCCACTCACCGAAGTTGCCGCCCGCTCTCCCAGGGAGTTCTCCTCCTTCCTCGATTCGAGCTTCTCGAGGACCAACACAACTCAACACCACACCTCCTCTGCTTCACCTCAGCGCTGCGGTCTCGTTTTTCAGTTGTCTCCTTTGTGTTCCCTTGCTGTATCGCTGCAATATACGCGACTGGATCTACTGGACTTCTGCATACTCAACAAGCGACTCTTTCTCCACGCTCTGGAACCACTGTTGTCGCTGCGCGATTCCCCACCTAGTACAGCGTACAGCACGCTCAAGACCATACCATAATACAGCCGGCGCACCATCTCTCCATCGCCGTGTAGGTGTCGATTTCCATCGTCTGCTCTCTCTCGTCGAGGCAGCGAGCCAATTGTATCTCCTTGTGCGTCTCCTCATACATTCTGCATCTCTTTCCTTCGCGCGACGCTCTTTTGCTCGGCGCCTAACAGCTCCAGCTCAGCTTTCACGTCGCGATCCGCGGCTTTTTGGCTTACCCATACCCCAATTCAACCTCTTCTCTCCTATCATCTCATCCTGCTCTCGCAATGGCCGACACTACGACTTCCGCCGAGTACTCGCTCCCGACTCCTCCAACCACAGGCCCGGCGCCAGGCACACAGGGCTATCAGAATGGCTCTGGCAATCATATGCCACCTCCGCCAGCGCCATCGCTCAACGTCAATATCCCGCAGAATCATAATCCCGTGCCCACTGAGCTCACAGACATCCTCTCCCCTACCAGTGCTGGAGGGCAAGTTAGGCGCGCTGCGCCAGAACCAAACAAAAGGGCATTGTACGTTGGTGGACTTGATCCCCGCGTTACAGAGGATGTTTTGAAGCAGATCTTCGAAACGACTGGGCACGTGCAAAGCGTCAAAATCATTCCAGACAAGAACGTGAGTTCACTCTTTTCATGTGCTGGCAGGTGCTGATCAGGCGCCACCCACCGGTGCCTGCTTGCGCCGCGTGTCCTCTCCCTACCACAGAACGGCGGTACAAGCACGCCATGCCTTTTCATAAAAACCCCTCGCTCACCAAATTTCCAACAACGAAATTACCTCTGCTAATCATAGCAGTTCCAGTCCAAGGGTTACAACTACGGATTTGTGGAGTACGACGATCCAGGTGCTGCCGAAAGAGCTATGCAGACACTCAATGGAAGACGGGTGCACCAGCAGGAGATTCGCGTCAACTGGGCCTATCAATCGAACACGTCCGCCAAAGAGGACACCTCGAATCATTTCCACATCTTCGTTGGCGATCTCTCCAACGAAGTCAACGACGAAGTGCTTTTGCAGGCTTTCTCGGCATTTGGCACCGTTTCAGAGGCTCGCGTCATGTGGTCCATTTTGCTCGCAATCCTCTTGTCCTGCGTACTCCGCTGCTTTC
>KZ105275.1:31183-66223 GCA_000504405.2 Mycosphaerella sp. Ston1
CGCGTCATGTGGGACATGAAGACGGGGCGCTCCCGTGGATACGGCTTTGCTGCATTCAGGGATCGTGGCGAGGCCGAGAAAGCATTGAGCTCGATGGATGGCGAATGGCTGGGCTCACGTGCCATCCGTTGCAATTGGGCCAACCAGAAGGGACAGCCCTCGTTCTCCCAACAGCAGGCTATGGCCCAGATGGGCATGACTCCCACGACCCCCTACGGACACCACCAGTTTCCAACTCAAGGTACACAGTCCTACGAAATGATTGTCCAACAGACACCACAGTGGCAGACTACTGTCTACGTCGGCAACCTTACGCCTTACACGACTCAAAACGATCTTGTTCCGCTCTTCCAGAACTTCGGCTATGTGACTGAGACCAGATTCCAGTCTGATCGCGGTTTCGCATTTATCAAGATGGACACTCACGAGAACGCGGCAAATGCGATATGCCAATTGAGTGGATACCAAGTCAATGGCCGGCCTCTGAAGTGTAGCGTAAGTTATCCGTGTAGACCTTTTTCGCTGTGATGTAGCTGAAAGACATGCAGTGGGGTAAAGACCGCCCACCAACAGGCCAATTCGACGGCTTCTCGCCAGCCGCCCAGACACCTGGCTCCGCATTCCCTTCCTCAACACCTCAGGCGTTCTTCCCACAATACCAACAACCAGGCGCAATGTCACCACAGGGTTCGTAAACTTGCATGTGATGTTGTGCGCACCCAAGCTGATCTGATGGCCAGGTGCTACTCCAGCCGGTTTTCAGCAACCAAGTCCCGCGGGGTGGCAGCAGCCAGGTATGGCGCCTTCTGCGCTGCACCCTGGCGCGCAAGGCTGGCCAGGCGCTCAAATGCCACACAGCGCTGGTGGGTTCAATCCTCAAGCGCCAGCTGGCTACGGCATGCAGCAAGCAGCGCCTCAGTCGGCGCCGTTTGGCCGCGGATATGGTGGGTATCAAGGTTAGTCGCGCTTCGACACCACATCACACTCGCGTCGAAGGTCGCGTAGTCCGCAGCCTAAGCTTCAAGCCTATCGGCAGAGGAGTCTGGGATTTGTTTAAAACTTGTATTACTGCTCATGGCCATTTGCATGCTTTGGATACCCCAGCGACATCTCATGTCCCCCTTCTCATTCACGAGGAGAGTCTGGATAGCGTCTGCATCTTTGCGAAAGTACGATCTAGCGTGTGTTTATGCAATTGCTTTTGCGTGAATGGTCAGGTAGAATCACCCTGGAGGCATAGCGTATAGTAGCTTTACTCACCGAGACTGGATACAGATTGTATTGGTAAAAAGTTCAGTTTGTGCTGTGTGCCTCGCCTTCCGCTTTCTTTCGCTGACCGTCCGCAGAATTGCCTGTACCAAGAGTTCACAACACCCGTCGATGCCTCCTTCCTTGTCGCTGGGTATGCGAACTTCGGAAGGCGCGTTCTGGACGGACCTTCCCAAAAACATGAGCGGTCTCTCAAGTGTCACGAGAGATTTCACCACCTGCCATACTCGACACATCTCTATGTCTCGACATACCACATTTGTGTGCTAGAGCTGCGCTACGATGGCGCAATTACCAACACCGACACCCACATCAGACGACGCTGAGGTTCCATTACAGCCGGTAGTGCCCAGCGAGAAGACGATAGCTTTCGCGATATCAGTTGTGAAATCGAAGCCACCGGAGCTCAGCATCGAAGGTGTGCACGATTCACCAGCTACATGACTTTTGACTTGCTGGCCGCTGACAGTCACGCAGAGTATATAAAGCTCCTGAGACAACACATTGCTCCAGGCCGACGGGAAAATGCTTTGAGCAGTGTCTATTCGCACCTGGATCGCTCTGCATATTGGCGCTCTCGAGCTGAGCTGGTCAAAGTCGATCTTGAACGTACACAAGACGAAGCTGTCGATCTGCGACGAGAAATTGCTACTCTCAAAAGGAAGCTTGATGAACGACCTTCAAGTCCGACCAAGAGACGCAAGAAACACGATGAAAATGTCATCCTTGTACCTCGAAGTCCAAAGAAGAACAAAAAGGCGACTTTGGTGGACAGAGAGATGCCGTTGACTCTGGAACATCCGACTGACGCCGACTTCAACCAAGCCGGAGAATTTGGTGCGTATCTGCTCTTGATCTACATGCTTACAAGGCATTGCTGACCATTCCAGGCGATGTCCTTCTGCGCAGTGTGTTCCACACCCTTGCAACTTCCAGCAGGACTGCACAGCGTACGAAGTCGAGCGAGCTTGCGTATCATATCACGCGTGCCTCGTCCACGATCCCGCAGATTGTGCAAAACGAAATTCGAAAGATCATCGCAGAACAGACGAAAGACAACGAACAGCTGAAGAACGCACTGACTGTTACTAGTCGCACCATTACAACAATTCTTGCAGGATATATCCGCCTCACTCGAGTTCAGGATGTTTCAGAAGGTACCACAGCGCAGGGTGGAGTTATCTATGCCATTGTTTCCATGTTCCGCGGTCTGCTTCGCTGCTTCACACTACTGTCAGCTGCAGAGATAGATAAAGTAGCGCTTGCGGGCGACATTGCTGCCAATCCGAGGCCATCAGCTGCCCAGAGGCCTTCGACTGCTCAGGGACCCGCCACAGTACAGAAAACTACGGCACAGAGACCTTCTACAGCACATGCGTCCTCGTCAGAGAAGCCAAAGGGCAGAGACAAGGCTAGACCAGTTCCACCGAAGGACCAGAAGGTTAAGGAGAATCCGACACTGGGCTTATACGCAACGTTTCTGGGCAAGCTGCTTGACATGCTTGATCCTAGGGTTGAGGCAAACCAAGCTCTTTTTGAAGGCTTTGCCTACTGTATCCTGGACGAATTGGGCAAGAGCTTGTATTCGGTTGTCTTTGGACACAGCAGAGCTCCGGATCTCGAGATTGAACTCAAACGTGATGATGGTGTCGTCCACGATGGTACCACGTCAGATCCATCAGCCTTACAACGAGAAGATGACGAACGCAAGCAAATAAAGCTCGAAGCACCATACCTGCTTCATCTCTTCAATCGTATCATGATCGCCGCTCCCGCACACTTTGGTAACGTACATGGCGTCAAGAATGGTAAGGTCAAGAACAACAGGGCGCCAGCGAAGAACATGTTGGCTCGTTCGGCGAAAGAATGCTTACAGCGTACCCTGGTCAACGCGATCTTTGGTACGGAGAATATGAAAGACGATGATCCATTCAAGGAGTGCTTGAAGATGCCGACAGCTGTTGGAGGGCCTTTGACTATGCCAAAAGTCAAAGAGGCCGATGTTTTGGAGTACTTCAAGGGGGAAGTATGGAGGTGTTTGGGATGGGACATACTAGCCAAGGAGGGAGACTGGTGATTTATTGGGCATATGAGTGGAAGCTTTTGGAGCTTCATATAACAAGGGCATGGTGCGTGGACTGATCTTCAACGATCTGTGAGGGACTAAATGTGCGTATTTATTCCGCGAATATCAGTCATTTTGCGAACTCGACAGTGATACAGACAATATTGCAAACATTCTCCTTGATGTGGTTCACCAGCTGGCATCTGCAGGTATGCCATCCATGGATGAGAGCGCTCTCACTGAATTCAAACCGCGCCGAGTCTGAAGTATCGTACACATTTACTTGGATGCTCCAGTCAACACTTACGCTTTCAGATATGCTGCTCTACCACATATATTTCAGCTGAGGGAATTGCGGAGATAGAATCTCGATTTCGTGCCGAATGACGAAGTAACTCAGAAATGTATACCTAGTCGAGAACTGCTAGCGAAGCTATTGCCCTGATAGATCGTAAGAATGGTAGTCGATGATCGGAGAGGTATATCAGTGCTATTGTGAAAGATAGGACTCATACGAGATTAGTACCTCGACTTGGAATGAAACGAAAGTTGGGGTGGTGCGATATAGTGATGCAGTGGGTAGTTGTCACGTACAACTGGGATCGAAGCGATCATGGCGCAAAACATTGGGTGACGGGACAAATTCCTCAAGTTGGAGATAGCTAAGGGTGTTTAGGTGCTCCTCTGGTAAAAGCGAAAGGTACACGCTTGGCTTGAGGTTACGGCAAAAATGGAAGAAACAAGCTTGGCTTGAGGGTACTTGATGAGGTCGTACCCGGAATCGAACCGGGGTTCCCGGAAAATCCTGATTATCAGAATCCGATGTGATAACCGCTACACTATACAACCGGCGATTATTGGTTGAAGGATGACTTCGCAACAGCTGCTGTTATTTATATACCACTAACGCTATGACGAAGCTGGAAATGAAAATGTGACGCACGCAAGCGACGATGATATCCATCATCCTGCTCAACTGCCTCAATATGATCTGATCGTCATGCTCGCCTTCTACTGTGCTGGATAAACAAATCTCTGAATGAGCTAGCTACATCACCCACCATGCAGAGTAGAGACGAAGACGATATTATCTCGAGACTGCACTTCATAATTCTCCTCGCCTTCCAACTCCCAGTCAGCGTCATTGATGAGAACCAGAACTCCAGGCCGCCTGCAATTTTTGTTCTTTCATGTCAGGAGGTTCCCATGCAGGAAATTGCGAGGGGGGCTTGGTTTCACCCCCATTTTGTTTGGCTTACACTGTATTATCGAGGACAAACATATCTTTGCGCGGATCCTTCATCAGGTTGTCGCATAGCCATTGAATCAGGAATGCGACGGTTGCTGGTTGGCCTTGTGGACCCTTGGCAGGTATTGAGACTGTGTGCTTGCGTTGGTCCGAGAAGAGCAATTCGAGGCCTCCGCTGAGAAGAAAAGAGTGCTTAGAATTTTGAGGAGAGAGGAGGCGGCGCGAAGGAATCAATATATGTGAGATTTTCGACCTACGTGAACTCGATTGTCAGATCTATGGTGTCTGCCATGTTCAGCCTGTTGTTTGATGCCGATTACTGTACTGCTGGAGAAGTGTTAAGGTAAGGTAACTTATGGGAGAGATATCGAGGCTTCTTAGGTAGAAGTTGACTGGCTTGGCACGAAATTTTGCCTCTCAACTTGAACTCTGAATCTGCTTCACACGGGGCGTGTGACTTCACATGACACCAGAAATGTCAGAATTCCGATGACAGACACCGTGGTCGAATACATTGCCGCTGGCGGAAACAGGCATCCATCCGCCGCAGACTGGTCGAGTCGACTTCTCGCATATGGCGCTGGCAACAACATAGCTCTATGGAACCCAGAAGATGGCGGTCGTAAAGGCATATACGCTCTTCTCGCGGGTCACACAGACTCTGTAAACGCAGTCAAGATCATCGAAGATTCCAAGAAACTGCTCATTGTGAGCGGAAGCGCAGATAAGACGATTCGAATATGGTCTGCCAATTCAAATGGAATAATCGAGGAAACACAGTGCCTGAAAGAGGATTCTGCATCGATTAATGCAATTGCTACGTTGTCGGATTCTAATCTGTTCGCGTCAGGTGCGGCAGATGCTACCGTCAAGATATGGTGTCTTGAAGGTACAACAGCGAAGCTTACTCAGACCATCTCCTTGAAGCCACGCTTCTTTCCATTATGCCTTGCACTTACGCGCCTAGCGAATGGCGACGCAGTGCTCGCAGTCGCGGGAAGTTCGAGCATCATTCAACTTTTCGCGTGTGCGCATGGTGAGGGAAGCGATTTCGAGCTGCAGGCTACGTTGAGGGGTCATGAAGGTTGGGTTCGATCTCTGGACTTTACCAGAGAACATCACACAGGAGAAAGTAGTGATACACTGCTGGCTTCTGCCAGCCAGGATAAGTACATTCGTTTATGGCGCTTTCGCCAAGGCGAACCCAGGGCTTCCAGCGAGGCGAAAGAGCTTGTCGCAGCTGCGGAGAAGATATCTTTGTCTAACAAAGCGCATCAAGTCGGGAGTGAAGGCTCGAAGCATAGCGTAACATTTGAAGCGCTGCTTATTGGCCACGAAGACTGGATCTACACGGCACGCTGGGCTCCCAATACCACCAGTACCCAAACTGCTTCTCTATTGTCAGCGTCTGCGGACAACTCTCTCTCGATATGGAACGCGGAGCCTTCGTCGGGCTTGTGGGTATGCAGCAGCAGATTGGGAGAAATCAGCTCGCAGAAAGGATCTACCACGGCTACAGGCAGCACAGGCGGCTTCTGGATTGGGCTTTGGCAACACGATGCTCGGTCAGTCGTCAGTCTAGGACGAACAGGCAGTTGGCGACGCTGGAGTTACCAATCTGATAGCGATATGTGGGTTCAAGAAGTTGGCATAGGTGGACACGTGGAGGAAGTGCGCAGTCTGGCATGGGCGAGGTCAGGTCAGTATCTACTCTCGACAAGCGCAGACCAAACGACCCGGCTGTACTCTCAGTGGCAGGGACAAAACAAGTCAGAGTCATCGTGGCATGAGTTCGCACGACCGCAGATACACGGGTATGATCTCAATTGTGTTGACTGCATTACTGATGATCAATTCATATCGGGCGCTGATGAAAAGCTGCTCCGAGTGTTTGATAAGCCTAGAGCTGTGGATAATCTTCTTGCAAAGCTGGGTGGAACTGCTACATCTGGCGCCACTGATTTGCCCGATGCTGCAAACATACCCGTTCTCGGTCTGTCGAACAAAGCTGTCACCGGGGTGGACAGGCCGGAGCAGAACGCCGCGGATGGCGACATCGACGAAGGCGAAACTGATGGCTCCGCACCGATGGAGAAGAAGAACCAGTCCAGTCTGGATCTCGAACACCCGCCATTTGAAGATCATCTTGCTCGTCATACTCTCTGGCCAGAACACGAAAAACTGTATGGTCATGGCTATGAAATATCAGCTGTGGCTACCAGCAATGACAGCACAATGGTTGCCACTGCTTGTAAAGCCAGTTCCCTCGATCATGCCGTGATCCGACTATATGAGACGAAAGAATGGCGCGAGGTCAAACCTCCTCTTACCGCGCACAGCTTAACTGTGACCAGCCTTGCCTTCTCGCCAGATGATCGCTATCTGCTGAGTGTCGGAAGAGACAGGCAGTGGGCATTGTTTGAGAGAGACATCAGTGCATCGAAGGTGTACAAACTGCATACAAGTAATCCCAAAGGCCACGCGCGCATGATCTTGGACTGTTGCTGGGCACCTACTGCTGTCGGACGAGTCTTTGCGACGGCAGGTAGAGACAAGAGCGTCAAAATCTGGAGGCTTCTGGAAGGCAAAGCAGAATGCATATCGACTTATACGAGCACTGCATCCTTGACGGCTATTTCTTTCGAACCACGACTCCACGAGGGGCAATTGCTCTTGGTAGCAGGTGATGAGCTTGGAAAGATCATCCTGATCAGGCTGCAGCAGGATACCTTCGCCGTACAAGGCGCTGAAGATATGCCTTTCTCTATCAGACCTGCGAAAACTGTGACCTCATTGCGCTGGCGACCGGAGGTACTGATTGAAGGTGTTTCGCAAGTCAAGCGGATCTTTGCTGCGGCAAGTGACGACAACTCCGTAAGGATATATACTATATCCTGAACGTAGATATAGTCGCAAACTAGTGCAACAGCATGGCAAGGTTCAGTGAATGGAAGTCCTTGCTCTGATGCAAAATCGCATGAAGCTCAGTTTAGAAGCATGAAGCACAGATACATATCTCTGAAGGAATGATATGTTTTTTGTTTTCTGCAATCCAAGGTCCCTCCCTTACTGCAAAAGGTCCAGGGACGTGAAGAAGGGTCAGATAATCACATGGTTACATCCAGTCCTAATTCTTATTTCCTTTGGTCGAGAGTACGCAATCGACAGGCAAGCCAGCGAACGCCGCATGGTTCCGCGGTACGGACTGGAGGTTCAAGTTGTCACAGGGAACTTCCAGAAAGCATAATACCTTAAGGTAGCGTCAGATGTTTCTGTCTTATAGAAGTCTCTGATGAGCCGAAGACCCTGCCAAGCTGATCGATTCTAGTGAGTTGGGAGACACGTCGGAGGCGGGCACATCTCCATTTGTGGTTCCAATAGAACCAATAAATCATGCTTGGCAAACATGGTTCTAGTTCTTAATGGAACATCACAATAGTGAACACACTTTGTGGATAACGTTATTGTTATAGAACTAGTTCTAGTTCTTGCCAACCTCCCCCACGTCACCTGCCTCTCGCCTGTTCAGACAATTCCTATGTATGCCTTACCTAGGTACCTACGCAATCTTTGAAGCACGTTAATTAATACTTAATTCATCGGTACTGGTCTCAAGACAATCAGTTCACATCATGAAGTCCGAGCAGTTGGTCTCAAAACCGCTTCTGAATGATGGGATGGGAATCGGGAGACACACACATCGCATAGGTTAGCGCCACCCACCGCAGCTCGAGCCAGGAGTACGGGATGGGATGGGACTCATCTGCTCACTGCTTATACATACAGCGTTAGGTACAATGCTACTGTATGTACTAGCAGGTCTGCGGACCAGGATTTATTGTCGCTGATCCAGCCTGCACGTCGCAGATCATTTTTCTGCTGTATGATGGGTACCTAAAGAGATTAAAGGTAATAGATGATTAATTATTGCACATGTCTGTGAGAAATGTCTCAAATTGGCAGCACAGAGCACCTCTCTATTCTCCAGATTTTCTGCAGGGCGCGTGGATTCTATTTGTTCTTGCCCTGGAGAAAGTTCGCTCTGGTTCCTTTGGTTCGAGGGCCCATTTTTCCCAGTCTAGAGTAGTTGACGGAGGAAGTCGAGTCGAGGATAGGATAGCATAGGATGGAATATGTGATAGGTAGGTACCTAGCATGACTCAGCGTGGAAGTCAAGCCAAGCTATCAATGGTATGAACGTGGCCCCATTAGCTCGTCACGCCAGGCCCACTAGGAAGTCCCGGCAATTCGTTCTATGCATCAGATCCCAGTGGCGGACTTAGGACGGCGGTATCTCCGGGTGCGGGCCGCTGTCTACGCGAGGCCATTGGTCGCCACTTCCTGAACCATCAAGCACTAACGAAGGGTCTAAGGTAGGTCCAGTAGCATTTCTTGTGTTTCTCCGTAGAAATGCGGCTCTCACCACTCGTTGCCACAGCGTGACAGCGCGAGTATTTGGATTCTTGCTTACATTGAGGGTGCCTCTGGACGATTGACTGCGGCCGCTCGGATCGGACGGCATGGCTTCTGCAGCGGCCGTCGTCGTCGTCAGTCGTCGTCGTCGTTGTTGTTCTTGTTGTTGCCAGTTGCCAGAGTTGCCAGTTGCCAGTTTGCCCGTCGCCACTGCTGATCGCTCCTTCCCATGCGAGTAGAACTACCTTCCATGTTTGCAGGTTACACGGTTGCTGCTCCCCCATCTTGTCGCCTTCCCCATCCTTTGCCTTTCATCCTTTTCGCGGACGGCGACGAAACACGAGCCCAGCGCGAGTCCGGGCTAGAGCTACAGCTACAGCTACAGCTACAGCCTTCCTGCCTGCCTGACTGCCCACAGCCTACAGCCTGCTGTCTACAGTACACTGCTAAAGGGCCCTTGTAGCAAGTCGGACCGCAGTCCGCTGCCATTTGATTAGATTATTCATTAGAATAAGACTAATACCCCATGTCGAGCACCAAGAGCACCCAGGAACGCCCGCGCAAGCTCCAACGCATCTCTCAGGCCTGCGATTTGTGCCACCGCCGGAGCATACGATGTCGACCCAGCGCCGAGGAAGCGCACAAATGTCAAAACTGCTACGACTTCGCCATCGAATGTACCTACAACAGGCCCTCCCGCCGCCGCCGCAACCCATCGGCTGCGCAAGGCGCCCCAGGCAACCTGCTCCCGGTCCAGCATGCCACTACCATATCGCCCATATCACCCACCATCAAGTCCGAAGGCGGCTACCAGGATAGCGCCTCCATGTCCGCCGGCACCCTCACTGGGGCCTATGAAGTCGTGCGCGAGGGGAGGCCAGATGATCTCTTGAGCGTTGCATGGCATTGCTTCGCCGCCAACAGCCAACCCACGATCTATCGATACCTGGAAATATACATGGAAGTCGTTTACCCCCTTTTTCCCTTGTTCCATGGCCCTGCATTGTGGGAACGACTGCATCAACGCCAGCATCTGACCGATCGTGGTTTCTTTGCTTCCGTGATGGCTGCCTGTGCTCTGGCCGCGGCACGAGCACGAGATGGCGCATCGAGCGACAAGCAACTGCTGAATGACGAGACTTCCAGTAACTCTTCAGAAGTCTTCTTCTCCGCTGCCCAGGACAACATTTCCAAGGATCTCACCAAAATGACCGGCCTGGGTTACATGCGCGCCTGCGCTCTGCTGGCTCTGACTAGCATTCAATATGGCCAAATCCAGATGATGCACCAGTACATGGGCCACTACTTGACTCTTGGCGCCATGCAGCACTTTCACGACGAGAATTACTGGCCCGAGCATATATCTGTCGAGGAGCGCGAGGAAAGGAGAAGGTTATTCTGGGCCATGTATAACTTCGACGTGTATACTTCCGTCGTCTTCAATACCGTCCACAAATCGCAGGAGACACACTCCAATGTTGCGTACCCTAGCGAAGTTAGCGATGAAGAGCTCACGTCCGGTGCGGCGAGTGTTTCCAACCCCGACAACTGGCTCCGAGGTTACAACTTCACCACCGACCTCTACCGCGTGCTGGAACATGCGTTAAAGAGATTGCGGATCAGCAAATATCGGCGTGAAGATCGCTTGTCTATAGTCAGGCTCATGATGTCAACCCCGATGCCTGATACTCAGATCATGGATAATGTGCAACGCTTATACCATCAACTGCCCGAACGTTTCAAGGACTACCGAGCCCAAGCAACAGGCGATCGTAGCCACGATATCTTTGGCTTCCAAGCAGCAAACATTCAGGCCACCTTGCAACTTGTACGAATGACATTGCTCGAGGCACGAGGCAGCAATGCACACTCTGTAGAAGAGAAATGCCGTGTCGCAGAGACAGTCCTCAATACCTTCCGTGACATACCGCAGCACTATCTACGAGCGATATCGACTCCACTCGTCTATCACCTCGGTGGCATTGGACACATCCTGTCCTCTGTCATGCAAGGAGTGTTGAATGAAAGCTCGTATGCTCAAGTACGCGCGCTCACGACAGGTCTAGCCGATTTACTGGAAGATCTCGAGACAGTACTGCAGCCCGCAGCTGGATCCAGTCGAGAGCTGCGCAAACAGATTGACAAGATTGATCAATACATGCAAGCACAACGAGAGATGTTACCGTCGGCGCCGCAACACATTGCTCCATATCCCGAGCACACAAGCAACGGCAATGGACCCTATCCTGCAAGCAATGGGACGAACGGGAACCATCCTGTTTTGCCTTCGGGCTCGCTTCCACCTCTAACTAACAATATGGGAATGCGCACACCACACGATGACTTCCAATTGCCGCCAGAGGTGACCCAAGGATGGCCGTGGCCCTTTGATCTGGTACCAGAGAACAGCCAATACCTGCCAATTCACGGCTTCTCCGATAGTCATCAATGATGCAATAGTTCTACCAGGATTTCACTGTACTGAATGATGCACACGTCTCAACAAGTACGTGTACTTAATTTTGAAGTCGAACATTGGGAAGAGGGTTCTCAGTACCTAAGACGCAGTTACTATTCACAGAAGCTTAACAGCAATACCTTACTTGTCCTTCTGCATTGTAATAGGAAAGAAAAATGAGGTTAGAACGGGACTCTTTTTTGAGGGCAAAGAGAATATGGACAATCGGCAACAAAAGTTGGATGTTTCGTTGATACACTACCTTATACGGCAGATTCTGGAATATTACGACAGAAAATCAGATGCTCAGATCGAATTTTGAAGCCATTGCTACAGAAACATCATCGTGCAGTTCAGTCTCTGGAGATCTTGGTTCATGTCTAGTACATGTACTTTTGACTCTTATGCTTGTCTTGTCACTAAGGTAATTCTAGTACAGTATACGGTAATGCGCCCCACGTTTCCACTCCAGCTCCCACATTCCCACTCCTCCCGCTCCTGCCAGCTCCCATTACATGTACAGCTCCACTTCCCATGGCCCGAACTGTAGAACATTCTCCACATTCATACTCTCTCGCACACAACCTCGTCCGGAGAACAGCCTCAAAGCTACATATCCGTCAACAACAACGAGCATGGCTACAGACCAATCCGCCAGCAGTCGCCTCCTCTCTCTGCCCTCTGAGCTACGAAATGCAATCTACGAGCTCCTCCTAATACAGGATATCCGCAGTCCACCACCACCACCACCATCATCATCATCATCATCATCATCACACGAGCAACGAAAAGGAAATAGCAACCACCGCATCTGCGCGAACCTGCTACGAACATGTAAACAAGTGCACTTCGAAGCCGAACCCATCCTCTATGGCGAGAACATATTTGTCGCGCATTCGAATCTCCTAACAAAATTACCGTCATTTCTCTTATATAAACTGCCGAATTCTCATCAACAAAAGTCTACGCTGCCGCCGGTGGTATATCCTCGCGTGGCGCAGATGATTCGCAAATTTGTGTTTCGTGTGCGATTGGATATTGATGCGAGATTTACGGCGCGACAGGCTACAGAGTGTTTTACGGGCTTGGAGGTGCTGGAGATTGAGGTGTTTCAGCCTTCGTATGGGACTTGTGATTTTGCGGCGTTGAAGCTGCTGGAGGGTGTGAGAGGGGTTGGGAAGGCTGTTGTGGCGGGGAGTGTGGGAGATGGGAATTATGCGAGGTGGTTGGAGGGGGCGATGATGAGTGGTGTTGGAGTGGACTTGCCAGTCTATGAGGAGAAGTGTGTCGGTGGGTACGAGGTGAGTTATTGGGAGCTCGATGGTTGAGAATGGCGAGACCAGAAGCTGAACTGTGTATGTGTCGCCAGGGATGGGACGTATGGACAAATGTGAGCCATCCTGGTCTTGTCATGTGTAGCTTCCGCTGACCTTGTGTAGGGCAACAGATAGTAGCTAGCGCAACAGTGGTATTGCGGCAGCTCGAAGTTGTCATTAAGTACCTTAATACGAAAGGTAACGAGTCTCCCAGCAGACTTGGCGGTGCTGAGGAGGCATCATTTGATGTTACAGGTTCGAGGCCAATTCGTTTCGCTGCTTCCTTCAGCTGCCTTCGCAGTTCGGAGTCAACTGTCAGTCAACAGTACCTACATGTAGCTTGGGGCGTGAATACCGGCAGTACAGCGAGTCTTTCTTGCTTTGTTGCTGTCGCACCACCACCACCGCCGCCGCCGCCGCCAGCGCATGAGCATAGGAATACAATCCCATCGGAGAGGAATAGGGCGGCCTCAACTCGCCACCGACTGACAGCAGCGTACAGGGATAAGCACGCATGTTTTGATGTATACCGGCGCAACGTCATCGTGGAGTCGCACAGTGTAGAATGTATGCAGTGTATCCATGTGCAAGTGAGCAATAGTACGCAGGCTGTGCACCAGAAGGATTTGTTCAAAAAGACCGTCCTCGCCCACTTTCTGTCCCTTCTGCTTCATAAACTGCTCACTCCAATAATGCGCAAACATCGCTCCCAACAGCAATCAACTCCATCGCGACACCCTCAACATCATCTTCGTGTCAAGTGACCACTGTCGAACACGATTTCCTTAGGCAGCAAACTTCATCCTACCCATCACCACCAACATACCACCTACCTTTGGACAACAACAGCCGAAGCCATCAAGATGGTCCTCGTACGCACCCTTGACTATTCCACCACTCCACCAAGTATACCTAAGTACCCAGCCCACTGACCTACCTTCCCTCACAGGGCGGCCTAGTCCTAGGCATCATCGCCATCTTCCTCCCTCCCATCCCCGTAATCATCCGAAGAGGCTGCAGCGGCCACGTACTTCTCAACATCTTCCTCTGCATCCTCGGCTGGCTCCCCGGCGTAGTCCATTCTTGGTACATTATCCTCGAAACGCCTTCTCTCCGCCAACGCAGCAGACAACGACAACGACAACGATCACGATCACGATCACGGCGACGCAGTAATACTATCGTGCGCGAGGAAATTTATGTCCCGCCGAGACAGGGCTATGTGAGGTCGAAGAGTCGGTCGAGGACGAGAAGTCGGAGTGTGGGAAGGATTGCGGCTGTTGAGCCTGCGGTGGATGTCTATGTCGGTTCGAGGCAGCCGTACTATAGAGAGGAGGTTTATGCTTATGATGCGAGGGGAGGGTATGCGCCGCCGCCGAGGGTGAAGTATTGAGGATGTTGTTCGATGGATGCATGGGTGGGAAGTGTATGCGTGTGTAGGAGTGGGGCTTGGCACTGAAGCGAGCTACTGGGGGAGAGGAACATGGGTGGGCATATTGGGATATGAGCCGTACCGAGATCGAGATTGGGATCAGAGGGCGGGCTCGGCAGAGAAATGATGAGAGTCTGCGGGACGATAGGGTGCCTAGGATATGACAAGAGCCATTTTAGGGAGATCTTTTCATTTTTGGTCGATCGTACCATCATCCATTATATCCAACATCCCGTCATCTACTATGTACATTGAACGCTTGCAAATACCCAACAGTTGGTTTCAAAAGCAACCCGCGACAGAGTTAGAAAGGTCTCCTACCGGCCTTTTCTCGTTCTTGAACAAACTTCTTGCTGTTGAACACCTTCAACATGGCTTTCCACTCATTACTGAACCAGTCCTTGGCCCATGTGAGATGATCGTTTTCTGCCCACAGTTTTTCGTGTATAATCTTGAGCTTGCCGGTCTTGGGTCCTTCGTCGTCCTGGGGAAAGAAACCATTCCATTCTCGATCCACTTCGGACGCAGGGAAAGGCCCATCGCCAGAGAATGCATAGCTCAGGAAAGCTTGCTCGGCCATGAAATTATCCCACTTGTCCGTGTGCAAGCTCTCTCGTAAGAGTCGATTTCGCATAGCTTCGTTGGGATTGAAGACTACAACTCCCACGTTAATCTCCTTGTATCCGCCGCCGACGGAAGTGCCCGAGAAAACGTAGTCGCATATCTCTTTCTCGTGTAATTTGTCCTCTTTGGGGAGCAGTTCTGGTTTGCACCTCTGCCGGCTTGCAATGTGGAAGATACCGTCAATGTTCTGGACAGGGAAAGCGTCGAGATCGAGAAAGGCGAGCAGTTCGAAGTCTGTCTGGCGCCACATGTTGATCTTGGAGAACAAATCCCTCCAGCGCGAGAAGGTGGCCTTGTCGGGGTGATATTCAATCAAGTCCAGCTCACGCACAATCGCGCCCGCTGCTTCAAGCATATGCCGATGCTCGTCTGGCGTGAAGGGTGCAACAAAGACTACGAGAGGGTATTTTTCCGACTTCGACTTCGGTTCCCACAGCAGTCGGTAGGTCAGCGAGAGGGCGGCCAGGAAATATGGATCGTGGAGTGTAGCATTTCGTGTCGAGTAGTACGTGCAAAAGGCGTGTCGGCCGGGGCCTTGCCAGTTGACAGGCATGTATCGTCGCAAATCGCGTGCATTATACGTTGGCATGGCGTACTGGTCGAGGTCGTACTGGAAAGCGTATTTCATCTCATTGAACTCCGTCTTAGTCGCTTTGGAATCCTCCAGCGCCTTCTCCATGCCACCCTTCTCTTCCTTGTCTTCCTTCTTCTGGTCTTCCTTCTTGTCGCCCTCCTTCTGCTCGGTTGCGGGCTTCACATTCTCGTCGACCTTCTTGTCACCGCCGTCGCTCTTGACGATGCTATCTTCGGGCACTCCCAGCACGGCGCTGGGCGGGTTCGCTGCTGATGCACCCCCTACGACAGGGTCAACGCCGGCCTCTGGCAATAAATCGCCAAATTTCTCTTTTAGAGCCGATATACCTAACGCCGGGTTTGTCCATCTCGTCGTCGCTCCTGAGATGGATGTGGATGAGTACAGGACCGCGAGTATCACCACCGCCCCTAATAAGAAGCAGATGTTCCGCACGAGAGGCGCCATGGCAATGCGTAGACCACGCGCTGCTACCGCGAGGAGGGAGTATAGAACATGTGGATGAAACGAATTGTGCAAAGGAGAACGTCGCAAGAACAGATTGCTGGTAGAGGCAAAGTAGCGTGCCCCATTATTACCCCGTTGCTGGCGCGCCCACCTTGCCCAGATGGTGTACGCCATTCTGCATGCCATGGTAGCGTGGAGCCGAGGATGTATTTTGATTGGACAGAGTGAGCAAGAGTAAAATTGGCGTTTCTTAGCTGATGCCTACCTTAGATACCTAGTACCCAGTAGGTACCTTGCCGGGCAGAATAATATGGTATGGGCTCCTTTTTTTTCTCTTGATATGACCTCCCACATACACGTGCTCCGTGCTCTCGGGTTCCATGCAAGAGGCCGCTGCTCACAGCATTCGTTCACGAGCTATGATAGTTGCACACAACGCTTGCAACCTGCTGAAGGTTGGACAAGACATTAGCACATGTACCTAGCTGCCGCTTCCAAGTGGTTGAGAAGCTGGGCAACGAAGCTGGGCAATATGTCATGTCTGCTGACTTTAGTGCTGCTTTGGCACCTACTGACACGTCTAACGAGGTGGCTATTGTCGTGGAGACAGACTGAGCCAGCACTGGGTCTTGGTGTTTGTTGTTGTACATGAGGAAGCCAACCTCGTAGATATATAAGAGTTACAACCATTCATCCATTCATTCCCTGCCGCCAAAACTATGCAACGTTGACTACCGTCTCCTCAGATACCAGTTGAACCCTAGTTCCATCGTCTCTGCTGAGAACGGTGTAGGCACTTCAGCCAATCCGGGTCTCGCCACAGGATGTCTCAAATATACGGCTGAGCAGATTTTCTGGTTCACCTCCAGATACCTAGGGATAAAGGCAAAGGCACTCATGTATTCTCTGGGCTCCCATGGTGTAGCATACGGCTTCGTGGAATCGATGGGATTCGCTCGTGCTCGTTCCAGTGCAGCGTGTAAGAGTTCCGCGTCTTTTCTCGTGCGGTATGCATCTTCCTTGCCCAACTTCGCTTGCGGGTTCGAGCTTCCCGTCGCTGCTGCAGCTTGTGGTTGTTCGCTCCGGGGAGTGGCATCCTGGGGGATCTTCGTTGTGATTTCTGCCAATGCTGTCTCGAAATCATCAACGGTTTGCTGTGCTTTTGGATCATCCATACTTTTGATCTTGGAAAACGTCGTCTTCAGTGATTTTGTGAATGCTCGAAGTTCCTGTTGTCGTTTCGCGGCAAGCTTCAACTTAGATTCATCAAGTATCGTCTTCGCGCGTCGCATGAGTGCTCTGATATCCGCGCTGTAGCTCTTGCCTGGGCCATACTCTTTCTCCTCTTCTGTTGAGGTTGGCTCTAGCAGAATTTCGTCTTCCTTTCCTGTCTCTTTCTTGACAGCTTTGGATTCTGCCTCTGCTAGCCTTGCCTCGTGTCGTCTCCGCAGTTCCTGAGTGGATTTGGGGCTGCTCGATTTGAGCTTCCTCGCTCCAGTCGCGAACATCACCATCTCGGGATCTACGCTGAACATATCGCCTGGATTCAGTTGATATCCTGGGTAGATCATCTTCTTACCATTGACCTTGACAAATCCGTGCACCACGAACTGCCGCGCCTGGCTGACACTTGAAGCAAATAGCGCCCTGTGTATGGCAGTATCCAACCGTCTCTCCAGTGGCCAAAATGTCATGTGCATGTATGGTGTCTTCCGCGGCCAATTCCTCTGATCTATCGTGCGCGGATCCTTCTCTTTGCCCATTCCTCGTCCACTCGCCATCTCCGACCCGTCGTTCGCAGCCAGATATCTGTGGTCCATCGGCACCACTGAGGGTAATCGTCGATCAAACATTCTCGTCCACGTGCCTTCGCGTACAAACGGGTTGTGATATGAACGAGTCATGGCTTTAGCCATCCATTTCTGCTGGAAGAACGTCTTCTTGTTGGCTGGCGGCGTCGTCACGCGCGACAAATTGTACAGATTCCATTTCGACCAGTCTTGCCGGAGTCGCTACGCTTTTCATTAATATTGCTTAACCCTTTGATAGATGGGCAGTGTGGGCCGTACCGCTATCTTCAACTGGTGTATCTTCTTCGTGCGAGGCATTGCGACCAATGCATGTGAGGTAGCAGTTGGGGCGAGAGGCGCAATTGACACATTCTGTGAGTGAATGGAAGTTGCGGAGCACGGAAGTGACACCTGAAATATAAGGCAGAAACTCTCAATCGATAGGCTCCCCCACCACAAGGTTTTCGGTCAGAGCTCGAGTGAGTGGAGGTAATTTTCGCTTGGAAGCTCTACTCTCGCATTGATTTGCTTCAAACTCACATGCACTTCCAATCACTTTAAGACTCACCACTGTGATTAGCATCCTCAGACTCACCGCTGCTACTTCTTTGGCCAACGACGACACCTCCCACTAGCATTGCACGCACCTACATACTCCGCGACATCAACTATCACCATGGCTGAAGCTGCAGCCGAACCACAGACCGCTGCGCCTGAGCAGAAGGTCCAGGACAGCAAGCCAGCTGAGGCCACCAATGGCGGCGCTGAGAATACCAACGGCAGTGACGACAAGCCGGGAGAGAAGACTGAGAAAACTGACAACGACCACCGTCATCCAGATCGACGTGAATCTAACAAAGATGGCGGCAAAGGTGATCGCAGAGATAAGCGGGATAACCGCAACGGCGGCGACCGCCGTGAACGCAGAGATGGCGGACGAGGCGATCGTCGCGGTGGAGGCCGAGGACGGGGCCGAGGCAGAGGCAACGGTGGCTTCCGTGGACGAGGTGGTGGCGGCTACCATAACCGGGAGCGCAATGTTCGTACACGCTTCGAGCGCGACGAGGAGAGTAACGATGCTGGCGAGATCCGTCGCCAGGTTGAGTTCTACTTCTCTGACTCGAACTTGCCTATCGACAAATACCTTCTGGAGCAGACTGGCGGTTCGGAGAACAAGCCTTTTCCACTGAAGACCCTTCACACATTCAAGCGCATGCGCCACTTCCAGCCATTCAGCGCTGTCGTCGAGGCTGTCAAAGGCAGTAATTTTCTTGAAGTCAACGATCAGGACGAGGTCTACCGCAAGGAGCCTCTGGACAGCAAATTCACCCAGGATACCGACGCCAATAACGAGTTGCTTACGAGTGATAGCATCAGACGTAGCATTTATGCTAAAGGATTCGGTGAGGAGCAGGAGAAGTCTGCTTTCGAAATTGAGGAGTGGGTGTAGGATTTCTGACCACAAGATGATTCCTGCTAACTTTTTCAGGTTCTTCCAGCCTTATGGGGTGCGTAGTGTGCGCCTCCGTCGCCAGCAAGACGGTACATTCAAAGGCTCCGTCTTTGTCGAGTTTGAGGACGAAGACGCTGCCAAGCAGTTCCTCGAAATGGAAGAGAAGCCTAAGTTCAACGACAAGGACCTGATCGTCAAGAGCAAGAAGGTCTACATTGATGAGAAGTCCCAAGGTATCCTTGATGGAATTATTAAGCCTAGATCGCCAACCCGGTCCAGCTTCGGTAACTTCAACCGTGGAGGTCGCAACGGCGGCGACTTCAAGCGCAAGCGCAACCACGATGACGACGCAGACGAGGATGTGGAGGACCGAGACAATTGGCGCGATCGTCGCGATAAGTTTCAGAAAGACGGTCGTGGACGTGGGCGCGGGCGTGGGCGTGGAGGCGACAGACGTGGAGGCCGCGATCGTGACGGGTCTCGCTCTGCCAGTGGCAGCCGCAGCCCTTCCCGCGAGGTGAAGACGGAGCAGAAGGAGCAGATCGAAGGAGCGAAGTCAGAGCAAGCGGCGCCAGATGAGAACAAGACAGAAGTCAAGGAGGAGGTGGTTGTGAACACTGAGGCTTAGGTAGCCACAGCCGAATCGACCTCCGAGCCCCAGGTGAATCTTTATGCCGTCAAGCACACATCTCACGACGACGGCGAAGACCAGCACAATGCTAAGACGGTCAAGTTCTCGGGTTCGAGCAAGCACGACAAGCAGTCCGATGCTAAGGCAAAGCCCGCTGAAATCAACGCGCGTCTTGGTTCCATTACAAAGACGGTCCAGACCAACGACACCGACAAGGCGAAGGTCATCACGAGCGATGCTGTCGAGGCGGTCCCTACCGAGGAAGTCAAGACCGATAAAGACGACGAAAAAATTACCTCAGGATAAGCTTTCATTGAGGCACGCATTTTGCGAAGACATTCCGGAGCGAAAGGCATACGGAAGTACAGAATCGAACAGGGGCGGCGGAGTTTCGTTTGTGTTGCAGCCACCAAAAAATATTACATGTGGCTTGTATACTATTTTCCGCCAGAGAGCCTTTTGTTGCGGTCACGGTTGAATTTGCAGATAGATTGTTCTCTCTATCTATGACGGGAAGCTCTTCATTTCAGACTATTTGATTCCCATCCTCAGTGGTCTTTTGATATGCTGTTACTGTCGCTGCCACTGTTACTGTTACTGTTACTGTCGCTGTCCCTGTCGCTGTCCCTGTCGCTGCAGTCTATGCATCTTTCCTCCTCAACTTCGGAGGCGGCCTTCTCTCCTTCTCATCCTCATCAATCTTCCTCACCATACTGCTAACTCGCAACTTTCGTGGTCCATCGAAGATGCCACCGTGTTCTACTCCTCTGATACCATCACTAACATCTCCCCTCGTATCCGCCACACTGAGCTTACGAGGTGTACCGCGAATTTCCGGCATGCCTTTACGTGGCGTCGAAGCAGGAGTTCTCTCAGTAATAGTGCTGCTTACAGTGCCACGCATAGCTGTATTGGCATCTATAGCTAGATCTGCCGCTGGCTGAGATGTTGAGATGATGATGGACTGTGGTGCTCCAGGTGGCCATTTGGGAGGCTGTGTTGTGTTGATGTCATTTCCTGCGCTTTTCTGGGATTTCTGTTTGGCGAATTCGTCCAAATGTCTGCTGATAATGGGAGTTTTCTGCAGTGCTGGAGACTCTGGAACCGGTGCACTCGTGGGTTTACGATGGGGTTTATCTTTGGAGAAACCAGTATCGTTTGAGACTGGACGTGTCGCTACGATGTGAGCTAGGAAGCTAGAGTCTGGGCCGTTGAATTTCGGTGGAAGGCGTTTTGATGTAGAGTGTGGGTGAAGCTGATTCGCACCAGAAGGTGGTTTGGATGGCGTTCGAAGCTTACGGGGCGTTTTCTTCTCCGATGATAGCTCGACATGGACCAAGGGCGAGGAAGTCCGCTGTTCGCGTTGGCTCTCCTGGTCGATAGGTAGTGATGGTGATCCTTCAAGCAGCTATAAGTACATGGGTCATTCATTCATGCAGCCTTTGGCCTTCTCGAGGATGAAAGTCGTACCTTGGCCATGATCAACATCCGTTTTAGTCTTTGTTTTCTTACTCATCGGCACTCTCGTCTTTCCTTTGCCTTGCATAGGACAACCACTGACATCCGCATGGTCGTGATACGAACACGCATCACCTCTGGTAGGGTCTGGGAATAGTATACCCTGGGAGGTCTGCCGAATGGACCTGATCATTTCAATGGCAAACTCCGGATTGTTCTCAAAACACCTCCGATATGCCTCGGAACTCCTCTCCATTTCAGGATCCATCATCTGTCGTGCTGCAATCTTGATCATGAGGTTTCTGAAGGGACTGTGGACTGGACTGGTGCGATATATGTCATCAATCTCGTCAGCATCCGGCACGAGTTGACTTTCGGTCAGACAGCGTCGATACTGGTCCATGGCGAGATTCTTCAGCTTGATCATGTTGAACCTATCGCATAGCATCCATAGTCTGAAGCATGCAACTGCGTGTTCGTATTTGGTCTCATCGGTGTCGAAGCTAGAGCTGTCTTGAAGTGTGCCTTGATATAGCCACTTGACGAGTAATTCGAAACCGATTGGGTCGTCTTGCGGGAGATCCAATTTGCTGCTCTCTGTCTTCACAACATCTTGAGACTGTTGGAACTCGAGCTCGCAGTAGGAAGAATGGTGCATCAAGAGGTTTTGATGCAGAGTCCATTTTCTTCTTTGCGCTCCTACGTATATGTCTACAGTGGGTCCGGAGAGAAGCCTTTCACGCAACCTTTCAGTAAGCATGCTTTTCAACAGGCTTTCACAACAGTGCTCCATCTTGTGACTAGAGCATGCTCTTTTGTGTCCTTCACTTGTACCCTTGGAGGAGAGAAGCGGAGACGTACTCTGCAAAGGTCTTCGCGCTGGCGTTGGTAATGTCTGTGGCTGCCATGCGAACCGGCAGAACGATTACAGGCTTGTTATTGGCATAGGCAAAGTCGCGTGAGTAGACTATTGGAGCAGCAGAAGCAGCAGGCTTCGGATTATATGATGGTGGTAGTGGTGGTAGTGGTGGTGACGGGAGATGAGCACCGTTTGGAGGGGAATTTGGGGTCAGGACTGCTCCCGGATGGTGATCCATTGCACATTACGATGATGGCCGTGAAGATGCAAGCAAGGAGATGGCGCGCGCATTATTGAGGAATGTGTGATGCGGTCCGGCGCAAAGTTGAGAGTTGTGATGAGCAGCGGAGCGGGAAGCTGGAGACTGCCCGCTGACAAGGATGGCAGTCGATGAGAGAAGTCGTGGGTGGATACGGAGTAGAAGTACCTATCATCATGATCACTCGCCTACTTGAGCAATAGGATCACAACATCAAGTCCAACCCCCTTCGCATATTTCCATGCCAAGCCGTGGAAAGATTCTTCACTTCTGCTGTCGAGATCGTGACTGTTGAGAGCGACAAGACCAACATGTGATGCCCCTTGAATCTCTCTTCTACGACTTCTTCAAGGCCGATACCGCTCCAAACCATCATCAGATTGAGGACACGTCTTGATTCTTATGCTCGCAAAAGCTCTTCCAATCTCGACAATCCCCGAGTCCTGATCGGACCGGTGAATATCTTCTTCAGCCTGCGCCTTCTGATATGCCACATCTCGGGAAGGGTCCTGTCCGAGAAGGAGGCAACTTCTGTGTCGTTCTATGCATTGAACAGACCAACCCACTCTTTGCTCGAATAAGAGCTCGTCGCTGACGAGTTGCGCTTAGAATTTGATTATCTGGACTGCATTACCTTGTGGGCTGAGCTCTTGGCCAACACAATCAGAACCGGCGGCGAGCGTACTCGACGCCGATACCTCTGGAGTGCGGGCACAACTGCGGGTCGATATGCTCCTTTGGAGAAGTGCCGCATCTGCACTTCAGCGCCACCATCGTCTCGATAGTCGCTCTGCCTGCCGCTCAGAGAGTAAACTCGCACAAGGCGACGGAGTAGTAGAGTTCTTGCAAGAGGCATTCAATCCAACCAATCGCCGCATGCATAAAGCTCCAAAGGCCCGAGGACGATAGAAAAGTCGATACAGTCGAGGCCTGCTATGTATATGCCGGTCCCACTGCTTCAGGGGGCGCTTCTCTACAGACACTCGAGGTCACTTTAGCCGGCATATCTGGGACATTCCGAGATACTCTTTTCTTACTGTCCAGAACAGAAGAACCTCTGTCATTTTTTGTCATGAGATGCTGCCCAGCCAAGCGAGCTAGTGAATAGAAATATGCCTCATTATTAATCCATTTGAGGATCTCCTGTTAAATGTAGCTAGTGCTGCCGTGCGGTCGTATGGACTTGACCAAGCTAGTACAATGGTGAATGCCAGAGATGTAGTGGGAAAAAGATATCGTTTGAAGTGCCCCCTGATCCTAGCAGAGTCTAGATATGTATCCAGCGCGTTGCCCTGCATTTAGCCGGGAGTAGATGCCCTCAACTCCAACTCCCAATCTTCAGCTGCTTCTCATGCCATAACTTTACCAATTTTCACCAAAAACGATAATGGCACCATTCCGTGTGCAGATTGATTTCAATGGAGGAGTCGACAAGTACCCGGCAAAATCACATGCGAGACGAGTTGCAGAGAAGCTCAATGTCTACGAAGGCGTCGTCCTCCTGGCGGCCACGAAGGCAAGAAATTGGCCCAATTCGGACATGCCAGCGCCTTTTCGTCAAGATCGCTATTTCTACTACCTAACAGGATGCAACGAGGCCGACACTTTCGTCACCTATGACATTGGTAAAGATCATTTGACATTATGGTTACCTACTATCGACAAGGCACGCGTCCTCTGGTATGGTCGAGGCAGTACTGTCGAGGAAGCACTGGAGACATATGACATAGATGCAGCCCACTACATCAAGAGTAAGCCCGGTAGCTCGATTGAGGAGGTCGCGTTGAGAACATGTGTCGATGTCCATGGCACCAAGCCCGTCGACACGAAGAAATTGCGGCATGCCATAGACGCGTGTAGAGTGATCAAGGACGAGCATGAAATCGCCTTGATCCGACGCGCCAACGACATCACCGCTGAAGCCCATATCAACATCATGAGAGGTATACATGGCTTCACGTCCGAGGCGGAAGCCGAAGCGGCCTATATGCAAGTCTGCATTGCCAGGAATTCGAAGACACAAGCCTACGATCCTATCGTGGGCGCTGGGCCCAACGCAGCCGAGCTGCACTACTCCCAGAACTCAGCAGCCTTCGGCAATGGACAAACGATCGTTGTGGATGCTGCTTGCGAGGCCGGCAGATATGCTGCAGATGTGACTCGCACTCTTCCTCTAAACGCCAAGCATCCCGGCCACTGGCCCTCGAAGGAAGCGGAAAACATCTACAAGCTCGTGGAGAAGATACAGGAGGCCTGCATCAAGCAAGTACTGCCTGGCAGCCAGTTCGTCAAGACATACTGGTACGCCCATCAGCTGGTGATTGAGGGTCTCTTGGAGCTCGGCATCCTCGTGGGTGATCAAGTAGGCACCATCTTCGCAGCTGGCACATCGCAGGCATTTCTGCCGCACGGACTAGGCCATCATGTCGGGCTGGAAGTGCACGATGTGTCGCCCGATCCAGCTCCGCCACTAACAGACGCGAGCATCGTACGTGCCCAGAAGCTGGAAACTCTCAAAACCGCTTTCACGTCCTGGAAGCCAGAATGGGCATCCCTCCTGGACGAATCTGCCCTGGAAACTATCCTAGGCATGAGTGAAGAAGGAGCAGTGCTCAGTCCTTTACTGCATGCTGTAGATGCACCATTGCTGGAACCTGGAATGATCATCACTGTGGAACCTGGGATCTACTTCAACAAGTTCTTACTCGACAATTTCTTTCTCAATAACCCGAAGCATCTGAAACATATTGATCTGGAGGTACTCGAGAGATACATGCAAGTCGGGGGTGTGCGCATTGAAGACGATATCTTGGTTACGAAGCACGGTTATGAGAATGTCACTACGGCGCCCAAGGGTGATGCGATGCTCAAGATCATTCGTGAGGCGTCTGAATGAGCTTCGTTTCCACTTTCGCTATAGTTCTGTTCTGTCTGAGTGGCCTGAGGTATTGCAGTGGTTCGGCGGTTGGACAGGTGAGGCTCGTAATGGGATGGGGTTCTTGCTGCATGTCTTCGAGCTCATAAGAGCGAGAATTGCAGTGTGTGCCGATTTGCTTGTTGCATGGGATCTGTACTAGTTGAAAGCATAATGGTCGCAAATGCGAAGGGCAGACGTCTTTTGTATTGGAAGCCACCTCGGGCCTGAGGAATTGTCCCTCAGAGAACGGCCAGCTTGTTGACTACCTAAGGTACCTTAACTACATATGTAAATGAGACCCAGGCTGCGAATGATGCGAAGCCTTTGGTCATACCTATGCTGTCACCTACACCTCTTTTGCACTGCATCTCGAAACCAGAGGCTGATGCCATTACACCGCGCTTGCGAGTCCATGCCCTTATCACCTCTACCGGCTCGAAGAGGCTTGTATATGATGATTCAGCGCAAGTGCTATGTAGCAAGCGCAATAACGCATGCTCAGCTGTACGTGCCCGCAATACCTTGCTCATCCTGTAAGCCATAGCCAGGAGTCTGCTTAGGTGGCAAGTAGACGTTCGCGAAGTGCAGTATAAGTTATCCTGCAATCGCGCGACTATGCGCGCCAAGTCTTGGATGGACGCCTCTGGGGGAGAGGTGGAAAGGGTAAGGTGTCGCTTCGATTACAGAAAGCGTCGTAGTAACGCCAATGGCTGGTCGGTTTGATGGTGTTGTCTGATGATCCGAGGCTACTTCCCGTTCATTCTCCCTGCTTGGTCGAGTCGTTCGAATGCTTCGCGGGCACCCTCCCTCAAGTACAGCTCTACCAGCTCTTACCATCACCAATCCCAATTCTCCTACTTCTCATAGTCTGAGGCATGTACATATCAGCTCTTGGCAAAGCCAGACTTGCCTTTACGCTTGCCAAAGGTGACGCTTCGTGGTACAAATTGTAACGACGACATTGACTTCATCACAGCTTCGAGGGCGGGATCTTCGTCCGGTGGTTGTGTTACATCCATAGAGCGCTCCTTCACTGGTAGCTCGTCTGGCACAATCTCTTCGGTCTGTTGGCTAGCGCTTGTGTCATCTGTCATCTGGGTAGTCTGCGTGGCAGAGCTGGCCCTCCGTGCGCGGCTGCTTTTTCGATGGCCACCTGAGTCGATGCCACGCCTGAGCATAGTCCACTTCCCGTCAATCCCATTGTTGACGACCAGAAAATCGTAGTTCTTCGGATAATGATGTTTGTCGACCAGATGGCTTCTTCGCTTTTTCCAATCGATGCAGACCTTGTCGCAGTCCTCCAAGAAGCAAGCAAAGGTCTTGTCACCCCTCTCGCGCTTCACGGCGATTATTGGGTCGTGATTCTCGCTCAAGTGAAGCTGCAGGAAGTGCGTTGTTGGGAAGTTCTTTCGGCATTGCTTGCAACGATTGGTGTGTGAAGCGTTATAGTGAGCTTCGTAATCCGAATACGTTGGAAAGCTCATCGCCTTGTGCGGTGGCAATAGGCATCGGAAGACTGACTCTGGTCTCCTGAGCGCTGCCTCCTCCAGCTCGACATACTTGGGCGTATGACCCGCCTCCTCGACAGCAGCACGCGGCGCGTCTTCAGGGGTAGGGTCGTGTATAGACAGAGATGGTTCGCGGAGGCGCTTGGCCATGATGTTGGCACGCAGCAGCTACAGTAAGTGTGAAGATTGCCCTGAGTCACTCCTGAAGTGCATGAAGTGAGCCTCAGCGGATCGTGTGAGCGTTGCGGAGCTTCCAGCGCTTCCTCTCAATGTTCATCTTGCCGACACAACCAACACAGAAAGTCAACAACATCGACCAAGCACTCAACGAGAGGTCGTAGTCCGCCACGACCACCTCACGGTTTGACGCGAGACTAGAACTTAGTTAGTCTGGCGAAGAGCCTCAAGGGAGTGGATCTTTTGCTTTCCTTCGGGCCGCCTCGATCGCCTCAAGCCAGCCTCAGTTAACTCACTAGCTGAACCACCACTACACTCTCACCTCACCACCAACCTCGACGACAACCTTTTCGACTGGCTGCACCCACAAACAACCCCCGACCGCGCACCGACTGCCTCACACTCGACGCTCCTCGACAACGATTCAATAGTGACACCCGCGTCGTCGACGACCGGCACTCACCGTTGCTCACTTCACCTCCACCGACAACAACGCCCACATCAATGGACTGCGCCCGTCTGGCCACGTTCACTCCTTTTGACAAATTCACTTAGCCTCGACCACCTTAGTAGTGACGGAACCGTCGTCGCCCTTTCCTCGTGGTTGTTATGAACAACACACAAGAATGGACTTGGAACGCCCGCTCCGTCAACTGCTCGCGGAAGAGCGCGCCGCCGAGCACACTGTCCAGCAAATGCTGAACAGCTTCCACGCCCAGCCATTCGACGACGTCAACCATGCCTTTGCTGCGTACAGCGCCTATGTCGCCGGCATCGTGCCCCTCGACTTCGAGAATGCCGACGAACACGAGACGCGCTTGTGGTGTGCCCATTCGCTGGGCAGGAAGCGCTTCCACAGAGTCCTGAAGGACTTCAGAAAGAGCGATCCGCCTGAGCCTATCCACACCAAATTCGTTGTCAAAGCCTACCTGACCTGGCTCAAGCAGAGCGAGAAGTTCTACCGCTCGTACATCACCATGCTAAGCGAGGCGGCCGGCGGAATCCATGAACTCGAAGTCATTGCGCAACTCGCGTCTAGGGACCGGGCTGGTCTCCGCGCCACCGTAGGCATCACTCCTTCCAGGCGCAATACGATACTCAGCTCCTGTCATCGTGCTCTGATCAGCCTTGGGGACCTGTCTCGCTACCGCGCAAGTGAGAAGCTGGACAAACACCCCGATTTTGGTCGGGCCCTTGGTTACTATGGCTTGGCGACCACTTTGAAGCCGTCTGCTGGAGTCGGCCACCATCAACAAGCCGTGGTCGCTCTCGAGCAGCGCAATCACCTACGCGCAATCTTCCATTTGTATCGCTCCATGACTGTGGCCAATCCTCATCCTCTGGCAGAAAACAATCTTCGTCTGGAGATCAACCAGGCTATCGCCGCATACGACAGAGGTGAGCTTATCGAGAAGCGTGCACCAAATGACCCGGACGCAACCAAGCTCTCACTTGTTGGTTGGTTCGTGCGACTCCACAGCATGTGCTACAAAGGCAAAGTCTTCCGTGAACACGAACAGCTTGAGCGCGAGGTGCTTGCTCAGCTGGCCAATGTGCTCAAACAGCGACCATTGGATGACACTCTCCATCGCATGATATCGGTCAATATCGCAGCTCAGCACATCGCCGGCGAACGCTTTCAGTGTAAGTGCGACCCGGCTCTGCATCTGACCTCTCGCGCTAAGTCACTTATCACAGCACTCAAAACCGACGAGCTTCGGCTGAGCTTCCTGTTCTATCTCCGCCTAAACTTGAAGACGTTCACGACTCTTCTCGACCTCTTCTACAATGACCTTCGCAACCTGCTCCTTCGCATGAGTACGCATGATCATCCACTGGTTCTCAAACTGACCGAAATGTGCTGTCGTCTGCTGCCACAACTACGCACGTACAACAACTGGCTCTTCACGATGGCGGAAATGCTTCACGGCGTGGTGAACTACGAGTTCGTCGCTGAACCCGTTGCGCAATTCTGGCCAGTGTACGGCAGAACGATCGACATCATTTGTCAGGCTTTCCCAATTTGGGAGTTCGAGGAGATGAAAATGGTTGGGTACCTGCTGGAGGAAGATGTGGAGACGCTTGATTTCTTGCCACTCCTGTCGGACACGATGCCTCAGACGCGTAAGACCTGGTTTGATCAAGCCACAGGCATGCGAAAGCCGCGCTACTTTGATCAGGGTGTTGTGCGTTTGTCGGTCAAGGACGAGATGCTTTATCGCATGTACGACTTCATGGCCGGCGGACTGAACATCGCTGAGCTAGACATCACTCCAGTTCACATTCAGCACCCGGGTACCAGGGTGTATTATGGAAGCCCGACCAACATCGAAGCATTGACTCTGCCAGAGTCTGCATACCAACCGGAGTCGCCACCGAAGAAGACCATTCAGCCCGAGCGTGTTAGTTACGCTGCTGCTGCTGCGACCGGACATGCTGAGAAAGCTGTCCAGCCGCCAGCCCTGAGAGAGCCGACTCTGGCTAAGAACCAGGCCCAGGACGCTCAGGCGCAACGCATGGTCGACAATCTGGTCGAGGATGACGATGACAATGCTCCAGTCACCGATGACAACAACCCCATCACGCCACCGCAGCCGGTCGCGACTGCACCTGCCATCGTCACCAATGGCGAGCTGCCTCTGCATCTGCAGGATATTGCGTACGATGTGCCCGTCAAATCATCTCCAAAGTTCACCACTCCGAAGACTGGACCCGCCTGGGTTCCCAACTATAACACACGTCCAAAGGTGAACTCCACGCCCGTGGGAGCTTGGAGACGTTCAAGCAACAGTCCAGCCGCGACCTTGACTGGACAAGGTGAGCGCATTCCTTCTGAGCGTCTTCACTCGGAACGCCTTCATACGGTCTCCAAATTCTGGGATGGACCAGGCTCTGGAACTTCGTCGTTCTCGGCAGGCCTGCCAACGGGTAGCATGGCGTCTCCGGCCAATGGCATCCCAAGTGGCCATGCTCGCGTGAACTCTGCGAGTAGTGCCCGCAGCAAGAACTCGCTCGGCACGGTCGACCCGTGGGCTTCCAGCCATCATCCGGTTGATCCATGGGCCCCCCGCGTCTTGTCTGATGCTCCGGAGATGAAGTCCAGTCTGGACCAGAACAACATGGCGAGCCCTCTTCTGTTCGGTGCTGGAAACAGCCCGTGGAGCACTGGTCTGCAGCCTGGCTTCGGCCAATCGCGCCCGCCATTCGGCCCTGGTGGTTGATCGGGAGTCCGACTGAGAGGCAATCCGCTTCTGTCAGACTTCACTACCATTAGCACCCAATAGAGGATAGAGGCACCGTGCTGCCCCCACCCCCACTTCACCTCCCACCACACTGCACGAACTTGGACGACATCTCTCTCCCCCCTTCGCCGATGAGGGACACACTGGTGAACGTCGATGCGATTACTGCTAGTAGAAGTGTAATCACATTCGGCGACACGAGAGTCCGAACGGGCCGCTATGCAAGGCCGGTTGATTCAGTGATCAGCGATTGGAACGAGAGGAGAAGGCGCGAGATACTTGGCGTGCTTACCGAGTGCGAGAGCGGGATCAGAGTATACCTTAGGTCATGCACCTTATGCTTTTCATGCGCGTTCTGCACCGCTCGCACTCGATTGTGAACATGTCCATTGACCTGGAAATGTTCTCGGGAGACTTCCCATTCACAGTACGACAGACACACTCGTTATGCGCGGGACATGAGGCACAGGTCAGGTAGGTAGTAAACAGACACAAAAAAATGGGAACAGAAAATTGCTTTGATACTGTGCAGTGGACGCATGAAGCGTTGTGGGTTTGCTGGTGACAACGAACCAACTGACTGACTGATTGACTGACTGACTGACTGACTGAATGCGCAAGATGTGCAGTACATGTAGGTTCCATATCTCACCATTCGCTATCTTCTCACAGCACACATCCGCCACTCATCCGCTACTCCTCGAAGCCATTCATCGGTGACCTTTCTCCAGGCATCTCCTGACTTCCATGCGTGAGTCCACCTTCAACGTCACACAACTTCCAGACACATCTTTGCCACACTTCACCATCACACCCACACTCACGGAGTCAGCGATGAGCATCTCTGGGCTGGCGTCATTGCACTACGCCCGCGGGCTGCCTCTGCGCTTGCGGCAGGAACATCAGATACTGCAGTTCGATCTACAAGAGCATCTGTGCAACCTTTCAGGACTTCGCTACTCCGCCATCAGACCTCCACCGCCGCGCGACCGTCTTCACGCCCGACGCCGCCACGCCCGAATCTCATGTGGCTTCGAGTGTAACTATCTGACCACGAGATCGAGGAAGATGGTGACGAGGACCAGGATAAGTAGGACGAGGACCGGAACAAGGACACCATGGGGAGGACGTGTACATCAACGAAGCCGACCTTGGCATCCCATTTTCCTTCCCACACCGCTGTTATCGAGGACATCGAGTTTGACGGCCTGCTCACATGGCTGGTGAAATATAGGCTTCCATGAGATTCGGGGTTTTTATATATGGCCGGTCCCCCGGAGCCTTAGGCAGAACTAGCTTCTGGTGCACAGATTTTCACTCAAAGACACACACACACACACACATATATACTATAGCGCGGCAGAGAAGAGACAGGCCGCCGCTGAGGACAGAGACGCCGCTGAGAAGAGGACAGAGACGCCGCGGAGAAGAGGACGGGCCGCCAAGGAAAGAAGAGAAGGAGAAAAGAAGGCCGCTAAGGAGAAAAGAGACAGAGACAGAGAACAGGAGAGAAGAGATACCTCAGGCCGTAGAGAACGTCTTGCTACCTACGTGTTACCCGTAGGACATAGCATAAAGAAAGTGAAGATTCTGAGCAACGTTAGTCTCCGGCGGTCTTCGGCTACACTTGCGCTAGATCAGAAAGTAGACGAGCACAGACACGTTCTCTACCTCACTCTTACCTTCAAGTTACTATCAAATACGCGGTAACTTCTTCCTCCCCGAGCTCCTTATCAGCTTTGCTCGAGCCGATGATGGGCTGATTCATGTCCAGGCGGACCTGCACTATAGGTACCTCAGGTGACAGGCTACCAAAAAGAGAAGAGACTGGCCGCCGAGAATCCCGTGCTGCGCTACTAACAGGTTACCCGTGGGACATATGAGCTTTTAGTACTAAAAACACCCAAGAAAGACTTGGGGGGTCGTCTCTGACGGAAGTGAACGGGAAGGCAAATGTAGTCTATCGTCTCTGACGGAAGCAAATGGGAAGGCAAATGTAGTCTGTAGAAAAGTCCGACCTATCGTAAGGTAGATATAAGTAGTAGTAAGCTTTACTCGGCGGGACGTGTATATACCTCAGGTAATGAGCAATCCAGCGTCCCTCAGTGGTTGCATTACCCGAATGATCCGGCTTCTTATTGGAAAAGAGACCATCTCGCCTCACGTTGACGGGTTCCGGCTCTTCCTTATCGATATCAGAAATTGGTCGAGGACGTAGACAAACCATAGGAGCAATGTGACTGTCTGAGAGGACAGCTGAAGCAGCAAGGACCTCGGGAGGTTAGGGAGCAAGTGGGGATGATGTTCTGTGATCCTGACGGCTATCTACCATTCTCGTCTGGAGTATATAGGCTTAGTGCCTCTTGCTCACAGCAGCGCCGTGTTTTGGTGCTTCTTCATGCTCACAGCAGCGCCGCGTTCCTCCGCTCCCTAGCACTCGCGTAGCACGCCGGCACTTCCGCTCGAGGGTACAAGAGAATGAGGGTATAAGAGAATGCTCTTCCCAGCACACTTCTACTTCTTATCAGTACACTTCTCATCAGTACACTTCTCTCCTTACCCAGCACAGTTCTGCCCCAACACAGCTCCTTTGTTACCGATTACATCGCACAGCAATGGACTCCCTTCTCCTCTTCTTCGTCTTCTTCTTGTCTCTCGTGGCAGCAACGCCTGCTATAGCAGCGCCCAGGCTGCAAGATAGTCGAGCCGTCGACTTGGCTTCATGGATGAACGCCCAGCGCGACATTTCCATCGACAGAATCTTCAAGAATGTCGGTGAACCTGCTGGAGCTCTCCCGGGAATCTTTGTGGCCTCGCCAACAAAGTTGAATCCCGACTACTATTACACCTGGTAAGTGTTTCGGATAAAGCGTGTATCGATACGATAACTGACATGTGCTTTTCTCTCACTAGGACTCGCGATTCTGCCCTGGCGATCAAGGCGCTCGTGGATGATTTCATTGCACATGAGACTCCACATGTCGAGGAGCAGATCCGGATCTACATCGACACGCAGGCCAAAATCCAGAACATCACCAACCCTTCTGGCTCTACCTGCGATGGTGGACTCGGCGAAACCAGGTTCCATGTGAACATGACCGCGACGCACGACGACTGGCCTCGTCCTCAGCGCGATGGACCCGCTCTTCGTGTGACCGCGTTGGTCGCATATGCTCGATACCTCTTGAGTATCAAGCAGGACCACGCGGTCAAGACAAAGATTTGGCCGATTGTCCGGAACGATCTGGCATACGTCTCCGAAAACTGGAACAAGACGACGTATGATCTTTGGGAATCGCTTGAAAGCTCTTCCTTTTTTGCAACTGCGGTAAGTAGTATGGTGTGAGCGGCGCTTCAAGAGACATACTGTGTACTCATACCTTCTCCTTCTCTGCAGGTCCAGTATCGCGCACTTGCGGAGGGAAATGGTCTTGCTGCATCAATTGGAGAGAAATGTCCCAATTGCGAGTCTCAGGCACCGCAAGTGCTGTGCTTTTTGCAGTCATACTGGAACGGACATTACATGTTGGCGAACACAGGCGGTGGGCGGACTGGCATTGACATCCCCTCCATCCTGGCGAGCATCCATGTCTACGACCCCGAGGCACCGTGTGACAACCTCAGCTTCCAGCCGTGCTCCGAGAGGGCCCTGGCCAACCACAAGGTCGTTACGGACGAGTTTCGGAAGATCTACCCAATCAACCACGACATTCCCGCACACAAGGCTGTCGCTGTCGGCCGGTACCCAGAGGACGACTACATGGGTGGAAATCCGTGGTATTTGAGCAACTTTGCCGCGGCGGAACAGATCTATGATGCCATGGCCCAATGGAAGCGCCAAGGAAAGATTGTGGTCACCGCAGAGTCGTGGGATTTCTGGCGCGCTCATATCATGTCGGTGGAACACGGTACATTCGCGGCGGACTCGGCGGCGTTCCACAACATGATCGAAGTCATAGAAGCCTATGCGGACAACTTCATGGAAATCGCCAGGAAGTTCACCCCCAGCGACGGCTCGTTGTCAGAGCAGTTCGACAAGACGAATGGAGCGCCCGTGTCGGCAAAAGACTTGACATGGTCCTATGCGGCGTTTATCTCCGCATATAACGCTCGTAACGGTGCATTGCCTGCTTCGTGGGCAGCCGTGCAGTCCACGCTGATTCTGCCTAGCCAGTGCGCTGCTTCTTCAGCGAAAGGTGTTTGCAGTCGCCCAGAGTCGGTACCCTGGCCTCTTGATGATCGCCTGTAGTCTAGCCATAGCATGAAATTCACTCTCTTCTTTGCCCATTCACCAAGCTCCTCGAAGACACTATGACTGAATTTCGTCGCTCTTGAGCGGACTGGGGACCTAAGGCGGCGCTGAAGCGCGCTCACACGGAGAGTCGGTCGGAAGGACCAAAGAGAAGTAAGGTCAGCACCACTACGGCGTCCAACACCACCATGCCCACGGCTACGGTCGACGCGGTGTTGCCACGTATGAGAGACCCCTTCTTCGAGGGTACCAGGTATCTTCTTGGACGACGACGAAGACGACGAGAACGATCTTTTGTGAAGGACGAATGGAAGGTGGTCTTGAGGGCAAGACCGTCTTTTTGCGAAACCCGGCATATGTTGCAGCTGCTAGGTAGGTAGTGATAGGTAGTGACCACGTCACGTGCCTAGGTTACTAAGCAGAGGAGGTACCTTACCTTATCTCAGTTAGGACTCAGACAGCTCGCACTACTCGACCGACCTTCGGCCGGACTACCCTCGTCGATCCTACGCGATTAACTTCCTCTAGCTTCCTCTAGCTTCCTCTAACTTCCTTAGCTAATTATACGCCGGCCTCTAAAAAAGCGAGTAGTACGAGCGTCTAAGAGCTTTTAGGGATCGTTTTAGTAT
>KZ105278.1:0-30638 GCA_000504405.2 Mycosphaerella sp. Ston1
TAGCTTAGTAATATAATTCTAACTTATATATATTAACCTATAATAAGTAGTTTACTAGGGTATAGCCTAAAAAGTTTCTATTCCTCCCTTAGCTATAAAAGATAAGGTATAATACTCTAGCTTAGTAAGCAGAAGCAGCTTTAGTATATTATATAATAAGTAGTTTATTAGGATATAGCCTAAAAGTCTCTATCCTTCCCTCGGCTATAAAAGATACATTACTCTAGCTTAGTAAGCGTTACTATTCTTAGTATAGTACTCTAGCTTAGTAAGCATTAGTAGTTTGAGTATAGTATTCTAGCTTAGTAAGCATAAGCAGTTTTAGTATAGTACTCTAGCTTAGTAAGTATAAGCAGTTTTAGTATAGTACTCCAGCTTAGTAAGCATAAGCAGTTTTACTATACTACCCTTTATCTATACTACCTATAACCTTTTTCTCGCAATGCTAGCTACGTGATTTTCTTACGTGTCCTTACAGACTTACACTGTTTTCCTACGTATACTATTACGTTTCTTTCCACTTTGGGTAAGCCCGGTACTAGCGAAAGCGCGGCGCTAAGCTTGAGATCCACACTTGAGTTGTTGCAGACAGGGTACTAAAAATCCGCCGTACATAAGCCCCTCACGTGCACAGTATGCATAAAGTATCCAGCGACGATGATATCACCATATAGTTCTATCAATCTACATGTAAGTCCATCTCCCACCTCTGCATCCTTTAGATTCCTTAGACTACATGTACTGTATTGCAGAACTTCATCGACCATGGTGACCCTTTCTGACCCCAAGGCATACCATATTCTGGCCTACGGAACGCTACTCGGATGTACGTCCACTCTCGAACAAAGAAGCCAGCCCCCAATGAGCCATCGCAGACAGTACTGACATCCAGTCAAACGGCCATCAGCCAACCTCTTCCAGACATTCCTCGCAGGTCCTCTAGCCTTCAAAGCGCTTCCCAGACCTCAATTCAGGTGAGAGAGCAAAAGACCAAAACAGGCAAGCGATAGAACAATAACCAACCACCCACTCCAGCACCTTACAGCAAGCCATATTCCCACCATACTTCAGCTTCCAGACCGTCCTACCTCTAATCCTCGCACTGACATGGCCCGGCGAGCGACTTCTGGCAGCCGGTAACGCCGTCGCGACCAGACACCACGCCGGCTATACGGGCCTTTTTCTACAGGAGCGCTACCGCTGGACGGCGTGTGTGCCCATTGTGACCATGTTTGCCACGAGTCTGGCAAATTTGCTGGTGTTGGGACCCGCTACGACTAAAGTTATGAAGGAAAGGAAACATCAAGGTACGTGAGAGAGAGAAATTCCGTCATGTTTATTTATCTGTTTGCGAAATAAATAAATCAGTTGGGCTAATTTCGATAAAATCCTCTAGAAACGAGAGATGGGAAACGTTACTACGACCCAGGCCCCAAGACGCCGGAGATGCAGCGCTTGAATTCGTCGTTTGCGAAGCTTCATGGGGCGTCTTCTCTGTCTAATGTGATTGGCCTCGGGGCGATGCTTTGGTATGCCTATACACTTGCAGAGATGCTTTAAGTGTCTCTCGTTGTCAGCAGGGCAGGACTGTATAGCATACACGAATCTGGAGTATTCTTCTAAACTACCTACTTTTCAATCTTTGTCTAGCCGATACTACCCTCTCTGTCTCTTCGACTTCGATCAAAGATTTGCGACCTCTGGTTTGGCAGAGTGGATCCTATCTCAGCAACTAGAATATAACAAAGGTTCGTAAACCTAGTAGACAGAGAGAGTCTGGTAGTCTCTGTCTATTGCACTGGCAACCACAAATGCCTCTAGTAACTCCAAGCCGATGCTAGAAGATATCATAAGTAAGGTTGGAAGGTAGGTAAAGTAAGCCAGATGAATTTGTGATATCGATAGATAAATGTATTGTAGCTGCAACAGCCCGGGCACCTGCATCTGCATCTGCACCTTGGTAAGATACCTCTAGGGTCGTCAAATACATGTAGTCTTTTTTTGCCGATCTTACCTATCTATGTTCATGTCAATACATCATCGATCGTTCTTCTAATTCTAATCACTGTTACTCCGCCGCAACACACGTACCTACTTTGCCTTGCGTTGATTTGAACACAACGACAATCGGGGATGCTTGGAGTGCTACACAGGGAATGTTACTTGTTACTGTGTAGCTGAAGCGGCGCTCGACTTGATCTGCCACCACTCTCGACCATGGCATTTCTGCAATACCTCTTCTTCTGGAATCTCAAATCACCTCAGGACAACCTTTGGCATCCGCAGATAGGACAAGATCCCCATAGATATATCCACAATCTTCCCGCTTTCCTCCAGCGTACAGACGCGGAGGCAACGCTGGTCGATGCAGCTCCCTTCATTGCGGGCGCAGGCGGACTTCGACACCTCTCGCAAATTCACAACTTCGGCTTCACAGCACGTGCCTCTGTTTTTCGCAACGCGAAGACCATGACTGCTATGCACAGAGCGTGCATCGTCGTGCCTCTAATATTTGTGGCGCAAGCTGCGCAGATCGAATATCGCACGTTCATCCCTCGTTGGTGTCACCAAAGAGAACTCTATCACCGCGACGAAGCGGAAGTCAGGAAACATGTTGATGTCGGTGCCTGTATAGGGGCCGTAAGTTGGATCTCTAGATTGATGTGGAAGGTGGGTGCTCGGTACTGGGCTCCGATCGACGTTGTCATCGGCGGAGGTTTATGCGACCTGCTTCATAGAGAATATATTAAGGCGCACACCTTTTAGACGCGGTGGGCACAAGTATATGAGTCCGGAGTGGGTTCGTCAATTGCCGAGAGCTACAGCTCGCTTTCGCCGGAGGAAGGAAACAGTCGGAGGTTGTACTATCTCATTGAATAGAGCGGTTCCATAAACGAGCAAGGCGAAGCCAAGTACTTGCAACCATTTGACTGGGAATCTCGTTAGCAAGCGCCTCCAGATACAAGGACTCCCCGCCGCTTGAAGACTCACATGTTTCCCAGCCGAGTCCGAGGCTAACGAGCCAGATAAACAGCGTGCGGCATGTGTCTATCGTGGATCGTGATGTTGCAGAGATGACGCGTGTCACAGACAAGCCTGTAAACACATCAGTCAGCGCGCATTTCCTGTGTTCATAGGTTCTTGCTTACCGAAGAAGTTGAAGCCTCCGATTGAGATCATAATGAGAATGGACGTCAAGCCAATAGCTCTGTAGTGAAACACCTCGTAGAAGCCTTCCCGAGCATCAAAGTACCCGCCTCTCCCAGCATCTGTTCTGCCGACAAGGGCATGCAATATGCCCATACCAAGCAATGTCACGAGGAATCCAAAGACGCCTTCCCAGCCTACAACCCTGATGGGGTCCATGGAATATCTCTCCATGATTGACTCTTCGACTACAAATTGGGTTGCAGTAAATATTTGAGCACATGCGATCAGGACAAAACCAATGAGTGTCTCCCTAGCGGTGTGCGCTTCGAGAGTTGATGTTGCTCCACGTTTGCTGAGAGCGGTCTTGGCTAGGTCATTTATGGATCCGGTGTCAGTAGCATCGGGGTGAGGCAGAGTAGAGTGCTGCTGGTCGAGGACTCCGGCCAGCCCAACCACTGCGACACCAAGCACAACGATGAACAAGCTTGCCCATTTCCAGCCACCCAAATGACGCTTCAAGAAGAGGACACTGAGCAGTCCGACAAACAGCACAAGAGCTCCGCGGGTCATTTGGTAGATGGAAGCTGCCACAAACAACAGGCCTACGTTCATCAGAGTGGTGCCACAAATGTCGCAGATCGCTGGCGCCGCAAGGAGAACCACTTTCCAGCCCTCCAATGGGACCCGTCGTCTATGTTCAGCATCAAATACAGGCTTTGCGACGATATTTGTTGGGTCCACGAGCGTCTGAGAAGACGAAAGGGCAGTATTGACCTCCTCCTCATCGTCGTCGTCGTCGCCGTCATTCTCGACGTCGCTGCCTTCGTCCAGCGGATCGCTCGTTCCTACAGTTTCGTAGGCAATTTCATCAATCGGCGTGGTCTCGGTGGGACGTCGCAGTAGGCGATAAAGGTAGCCCACGAAGACAACGATCCAGCACCCACTCTCCCCGACGAACATCTGCAGCGTTTGTATCACCGGCTGCTCAAACATCTTGGGGCGGTCGGTATCGCAGTCTCTCACGCACTGCATGTCCTGGTATTTGGTGAGGAGGGTGTTGCAGACCCCCGTAATAAGCATCATGGCCACTAGCAGTGGAACCATTGCACGGGTCGACATGGCGACGGCGATAGTGGCGGGAACGAGGAGGTGGAGGTGGGTCTGGGTGCGGTGTCGATGTAGGTGAGGTGCCAAAGAGACGGGAGTTACGATCAGAACAAGCCCCGTCGCTGTTGGTAGTTATAGCACACGTCCTCCCAATGTGATCATGACATGAAGCGAGTGGTGAGCGAGAGAGGAGAGGAGTTAAGGTGCTGTACCTAGGTGAGGTGTGTTCTACCTACCTTACATGAGCTGGGAGCTGATCTCGTGCCGCTGTCAGCTGTCCCGAAGCGAAGCGCCACAAAGCTGCGCCACTCATTCCCGCCTCAAAACGGAATACCGCCTTCGTCACCTCTTCATCCTGTTATGCATGTGTACATGTATTTCCATACTGCTGCTGCAGAGCTTTCAAAACTCATACTGAAGTCACACTATGCGCGAGGTATCCGCCTATCCTATCCCTCTGTGGTGCTAAGAACCCCGCTCCGCTGGGTTGGAGATGGCGCAGCTAAGTCAGTCAATTCTACATGTGTCAACTATAAACTCGACGAGTGACAAGTGGCATCTCGAAAAAGTAGCTGATCTCACTCGGACGAGCGGAAGACGCACTACCTTCTGACCATGCTAAGAAGCCGTCTTGGCCTACCTTCTGTCGCCTTTTGCTCTTTTGAGACTGCCAATATCGAACTCGCTATCGTTCATCACATCATTAGATCCTGCCTTTGACCCTGGCCTTCCAGATGTAGTGTCCTGTGCACCAAACAGCGAGCTGTGAGGGCGAGACGGCGGAGGCGACACTTTGGACCCTCCTTGTCCCAGCATGAAGGAGAAGGAACTTTGTTCGAGGGACGGTCGGAGCCGATGAGTCTTCACACGGGTAGTTTCAGGTGACTGACTGCTGGTTATGTCGTGGGTGGCACTGGCTCCGAATGCGGGCGGCTCAGATTCGTGAGTGGGATAATCTCGTAGCTCATCCTTGCCGTCACGCTTGTGATTGACTCCGCTGGCTGCCCCAGCATCACTGGAAACGTCGTGCTGTGTCATGGTAGTATCCGCTACATGGACATCACCTCTCCGTTTGTTGACCTGCAATGGTTGTTCAGCAAGCTGTAACGACGGTTGCTCAAGGTATACCTGAATGTATTGAACTTGAGCAATAGCGGCGCTCAGTTTCTCCACATTATTCCCGTCATGGGCGTGATCCTTGGCCTCAGTCACGGATCTTTGGTATTCCCATAGCTCGTCCACTGCGCTCGCAAGTAACTCTGACAGCTGCTTATTGCGAGTCTCGAGTTCTCTGACCCTGCCCACGCTAGACTGACGCCAGGGTGGCGGCGAAGGCGTCTGCGACACACGAATTTCCTGTGCTTTCTTCTGGACCTCATCTACAGCATTCCGGACGCCGATGCCAAGTTTCTCTCCTTGAGCGTAAATGTTCTTAGCAGTTGTCTGAAGAAGGCCCTCGATACGTGGTTGTCGAATAGTGCGTGGTGGCGTCAAACCAGTACGGCCAGAGAAAGCCGTAATGTTCCTTTGAAGTGCAGGCTAAAGTCGTCAGTACAATACCACACGTTCAAACGACGCATCCATGACTGTCCCTGGTGCATTCGTGGTACACGTAGCGAGTGCGCGCATCAAATCCCAGCAATGGAAGTCACAGCAGGACTTCTCGCTTTCGGTGCACTTACAGGCGTGGCTGGTCGATCCGATTTCAGCAGGGGTCGCCCAGTGTACTTGAGCACACAGTAGCTTCCACCATCAGCATGCATGTGGGCCTTCAGATACAAAGCATCGAGTCCGAGAGTCTGAGCAGGTAAGTCCTTGTCCAGCTCAGGGTACCGCAAAAGAAGCCCTAGAGCATTGTTATAATCTGCTTCCAAGAGGTGCCACCGGATGCGCAGGAGCATGGTCTGTATCAGGTAAGCACGCGGTCAGCACATAGCGTGAACAAGCGTTGGCAAAGACTGACTAGACAAATATGATTGACGATCTCCAGAGACGCATCTTCGGCGAAGATGACATCCCACAATGCGAGCACGGAGTCAAACTCAAATTCTCGACCTATGCGATTACCATGTGCGGATTAGCTGAGAGTCGCAAATGGCGTCAGGTTCGCGGGCCACACATCATGCCTACCAAAGAGTAGCCGTATCCAACGAATCAAGAATACTTGCGGCAGCACATCGAGGCTTTGCAAATGAAGCATGAGCACCTTGTCCACTTGCGGCAGAAGCTCCTCGAATATGTGGCGGCTCCTTGCAGTGATTGAAGCTGGACCGTCGGACAAGTACTGACGTTCTGTCAGCCTGTTGGCTGCAGCTGCGTTTGACGAACTGGTGCAGTTTTAACTTACGAAGGTTTTTGCGCTTTGCATGACTTGGCCAAACACGGCGAATGAATCATGCTCGACATGCTCACTATCGAAAACGGTTTTGATGATGCTGTCTTCGTGAAAGGCTTTGCTGGAGTTGTCGAGCTCTACAGCGTCGTTTTGGATCACGAAGAGGACATAGGCAGCTATCTCGTGCATTCCCTGCCTGTAGCCAATATCGGGATTGAGCTTGCAGAAGGTGAACAGGATGTCAGACAACATGCGCTGGTTCTCGGGTTCTCGGGTGAAGTCGAGCATGCAGCGCTCCACATCTTGCAAGATCTCGACGCGCAGATCCTCGTCCTTGCGTAGTTGCTGCCAGGTGGAATTCTTGCATGGTTTAGCCCCGGTCACGGTAAGTACAGGCTTCCAGCAGTTTGAGCTGTGCAGAGAGTGAAAGTTTATACCTCGGTGTCTTGAGTCAGCGGGTCGAGGCCCGCAGTCTCAGCGTCACGATCCTCCACAGAGCGAAAGAAATGAGCATGCAGCGAATTGTATGCGCTGCGGGACGAGGCCAACACACGCTGCCATTCATCGAGGTCGAGGGAGTCAAAGAGCAGGAAGGCCTTCCAACAGGCGGAGCGCAGGCCGCGCGTGGCGATGGACGAGCGGCCATCGGCCGAGAGGCGGACGGCGTCCTTGAGCTGGCGCAGCGACTTGAACTGATGGAATTCCTGCCAACTCGTCCTTGCGTGCTCGAGAGTCCGCATGATGCTGCGCTGATGAGGCTGCTGAGCAGAGCATGGACAGCACCGGCAGCGGCAGCCACGGGCAGTGTGAGAGAGTGTGATGTAAGAGAGATCTGCGACACGAGAGAAGAGACATTCAGCTCATTCGCATGAGAGCAGAACAGAACAGAACCTTGGTCGTTGGCACAAAACGTCCGTCTGCTAATGCTCCATGTGCAGGGGTATGTCATGCGCCGCCCCACGTCGCTGTCCGAGGGCCAATCAGAAGAGCCAGACAGCCGCGTGGCGCGGTGTGGCGCGGCTTGGGAGAGCATCCAGGCAGCCATGCAGGCGATAAGGCAGGGTAGGCAGCACTTCTGATTACAGTACCGCCATACCACAGTAGTAGCACTAGTGACTATACAAAGTACAGACGAGAGCAACTGCCAACAACACACTCCTGCCTACACTTCCTCATCTCGCGCCCTGAGTCGCGCCCACTGCGCTTACGCGTTACGGCCACGAGATTGCAGTAGTCAGGCGCCAAGCGCCGTTTGGTACAGGAGATTACAGGCCAGTACAGCACAGTACTGCACACCGACCTGACGTTACAGTTGCAGTCCTGGCTACCGGCTACAGGCTACCGGCTACAGGCTACAGGCTACAGGCTACCGGCTACAGGCTACAGCCGTCGTATTCCCATTGTCGTGAGCGTAAGAGAATCAGAGTAAGGGAAAGTAAGGGAAGAGTGCAATCTGGCAAAGTCAAACACAGGGAACAGCCCTGTGTCGCTGTGTCACCGCCGCTATGATAATGCCAGCGAGCGTGCTTGGTGCGTGACTTGCCACGCTGCTGCTGCTGCTCTGGGAGTGGAAAAGTACCTAGTATACCTACTACCTAGTACCTTACCTTACCAGGCTTACCTACTACATGTATAGGACCTGCCGCCGCCTCGTCGCTGAGTGAGCAATCATCCATCCATTCATTCATTCATTCAATTCTCCAACCACATACGCTCTTTTGCCATTTTCCTATCCACGCTCACTTCGGCCTCTGCTCTTCTACCTACTTCTATACCACTTCGGCCTCTGCTATTCTAGTTCTACTCTATACCCGATATGGCGCCTCCCACCTTGACTGTCCCTGCCCGGAAACGCACAGTGCGCGCAGTAGGACAACACGGATCGCACCCACGCTGCAGAGCCTTATGCTGACCGAACACAGTGCGACCAATGCCGGCGGCGAAAAGTGAAATGCAATGGCAAGCTGGGCTGCACCGAGTGCAACAGCATTGGGTGCGTACATGTGCCGGGTGGAGATGCACGTGGGCCGGCAACATCGTTGACTGACATATCCCAGGCTCGAATGCTCCTATGGCTCGCAAATTAAGCAATCCCGGCGACGCAACTATTTGATCCACCTCGAGCAAAAGGTGCAAAGACTAGAGCATGAGCTGCGGTCTGCTCGAACGACCGACGCTTCTACCGATCAGTCGATAGCGAATGGCATGACTCCCGGCGTGCAAGACTACAACAGCGCAGGCCTAGAGACGAATGCCATGTGCTTTTGGAACAACAACTCTTACAAGCCATTCGAGCAACAAAGCGGCTCCAGCGAATGGGTCGGAACTGCACCTGCAAAGCCCTTCCTCAGTGAACTCATGATTCCCACCCAATGTCTACAGTCTTCGGACTTCATCTACCGCGCCGACTCTTTATCAGTGAGCAAGGTCTTGACACACATCTCGTCGCCATTCACACTGACCATTCACTAGCCACAAACTCCTCAGACTGCCTCGTCGGCCACATGGACACCTTGTACTGGTGATATGATCTTTGACTGGCGAACAATTCCGGATCAGAATTGCTCGCAACCGATGATGCCTGGGCTGGCCCCAGACTCGAGTCAATGGTACCAAAATCGGTTCGACCAGCAAACGGATGCACCAGACTATCACCACGGCCTGGCCTTTTCCAATGCCAACGTGGCGGCATGCCCGCCAGGATACAACTGAGCACAGAAGCCCTCAGCGACCTCTACGACGGCAGACCCTATATATGATACAGCAAAAGACCAGAACCCTGGTTAACGACACAGTCAGGTGGTGTAGTACTGGCGTAATAATGAGCGACTTTTTTTGGATTGTGCAGAGTTTGCATGTGTATAATGGACGGGGCTTCGTGATTCTTCTGGTGCTGGTGGTGCTGGTCACATTGTATTGACATCTATATCCTCTTTGCTACCTATCTACCTTGTTTTAATACATGCCAGAATAGGCAATAAGAAGAATAATAATAATGTATGAATACGAGACGAGTTACAGTACTGCTACTTCTTCTCTTCTTCTCTCCTTCTCAAATATAACGCAAAAGAATAGAAGTATACGGGTCTTGTTGCAAACCTTCTAGGTAGTCGACAAAAAACGTGGCAAACATACAAGGAAAATGGTTGTTACCTGAAGATCTGCCAACAATTCGCCTATCCTATAGGTAGGCTCAGAGGCTGAAGTAGATCGTAAGGTAAGCTTTAATTCAATATTCCATAACCACGATTTTTTCCCAGATTCCAGATTCTAGACCTTACCCCCCCGGCTATATAGTATAGTATATATACCTTACCTTATATAAGGTATAAGTAGAACTATGTAGGTAAGGAGGCTCAAAGGAAAAACGGGCTTACCTATAAGCTTTACCCGAATAGCCTCTTCTTCTACATATACCCTAACTCTACCTTATGTACTACTACGTATACTATACTACTACTATATAGCTAGGGATTCACTATATCGCCTACCTATCTTGGTTTTAATCGAATGATGCTGGTACACGGCGGCGATGATGATACATAATAATGAAGTTGCTGTGGTGATGATATAGAACTATACTTACCTCCTACGTGGAGGCATCAATTGACTAGAGGCACCGGCCTGAAGGTACTATAGGGCCAGCTTGAAAGTGCTATAGGACTGGACTGGACTTGGTTACCTAAGGTAGACCTTGTACTTTGTTATTACCTTTTGTGTTTTGGGGGATAGACCTAGTCGATACAGGCACGAGCTTCAGTCGAGAGGGTTGGAGAGATAATGGACTTTAGGACTAACTGTACTGCTGTTTGCCGAGCGAGCGAGCGAGAAGAATGTACTAAACTGTTCATACCGATTTGCGCTACTACATGTACCTAAGGCTACAGCTGAGCTAAGAAGTAAGTAGCTAATTCAGCCATCACGCACTCGCCGCCGCAGCAGCAGCAGCATTCACACTCGCAACAGCAGAAATAGTTTCTGGCAGATGTTCCTGCTTCGTACTCGTCGTAGTCACATCATCCCGACGATACGCACCGCGCTCAAAAGGCCGCATGGGCACCAAGCCATACTTTTCAAACATGGCTTTATCCGCATCCCAGCCCACGGCATCAGTGGTGAGCATTTTTTCGCCGGTAAACACCGCGTTGGCGCCGGCGGAGAAGCACAGAATCTGCTCGGCTTCACTCATCGTCGTGCGGCCGGCTGCGATACGGATGATGGTGGCCGGCATGACCAGGCGGGCGGTGGCGATGGTGCGTAGGATGGCGTCGAAGGAAATGCGTGTGCGGCTGGGGTCGTCTCCGAGGGGTGTGCCTTTGATCGGTACCAGTGCGTTGACGGGAAAGGACTCGGGGTGGGCAGGCAGAGTGGATACTGTATACAGGAGGCCGACGTGGTCCTCGGGTTTCTCGCCCAGCCCCAATATGCCGCCGGAGCAGACGTTGATGCCGGCATTCCGCACGTTCGACAGCGTCTGCAGACGCTCGTCGTACGTTCGTGTCGTGATGACCGAGGGATAGTGCTCCCTCGAAGTGTCCACGTTGTGGTTGTATGCCGTGAGACCGGCCTGCTTGAGCTCGTCGGCCTGGTTCTGGTCGATCATGCCGAGTGTCACGCACACTTCCATGTCCATGGCCCGAATCCCCTCCACCATGGCTTTCACGTTCTTCAGGCTGGTCTTGCGACCTCGCATATCCCGCCACGCAGCTCCCATGCAGAACCGCGTGCTGCCATTGTCCTTGGCGATGCGCGCCGCCTGGAGCACGCTGTCCACGGGAGACATCTTCTCTGCCTTGAGCCCGGTGTTGTAGCGCGTCGACTGCGCACAGTACGAGCAGTCCTCGCTACAGCCGCCGGTTTTGATATTCATCAGCGTGCACATCTGCACCGCCGAGGGCGAGTGGAAGCGTCTGTGTAGAACACCCTACAAGAATAAAATCAATGCCAGCACATCAGCCCAGTGCCCTTCCCTTCCCTTCCTTCCCCGACATGCTGCCCACCCACCACCACTGCCCGGGTCGTAGAATAAGACAACAAAGATAAACCAAACAAATCAACCTACCGCCTGGTGAGCCAGCTCCATGAGCGGCGTGTTGTACAGCTCTCGAATCTCATCCTTGGTCCAGTCGTGGCGGGGAGCACGAGCATTGACAGCGCGCCAAACGGCTCCTTGAGCTTCTGGCGCAGACGGCGGCGTCGTTGCAATTGGCGAGAAGGAGTCATTCACGGGCGTACTGAACGCCCTCGTGCCTCCTCCTCCACCTCCTCCTCCTACAGCAGCAGTAGCAGTAGTAGTAGTACTTCTAGCAGTAGTGGCTCGCAGGCAGCGTGCGGGCCCCCGCTTCGAGAGCAGATTCAGCGACATGGACATCGAGTGAGTCGAGGGGTAGAACAGAAGTATGAGAGCACGACAGAAATCAAAAAATCAACAATAATGAAGAGAGTCCTGACTACAGTAGTCTACTAAGGTAAGGTACTGCTCGGAGAATAGTGTTCTCAACCACTCTTCTGGCTCAACTCGGGGCATTCTTGAGAGCTACCTGACCTGACCTGACCTGACCTGATCTACTGGCATGCCATGCCATGCCATGCTGGGAGCCCCGCCAAAGCTAAAAAGGTTACTATAGTACGTACCCAGGTTCTACGTAATAATCATATTCATCAGAGTCCCCAAGTTCGAAGATGTTCGCTGAACGTAAAGTCATTGTTGGAGACTGTGGGAGATGCTTGAGCTAGAGAGTTGTGATGAGAGATTGAGATTGTTACCTAAAGCCACTTGTTTGGATATGCTCCACTTTCTCACCATGTGAAGTGTAAATGTAGGTGTACTGTAGTGAGGGGAAAAAGGGCCGTCCAGTCGGTTTCAGTGGATAGTCAGCAATACAAGGATTCACCGTGGGTTGTTAGTGTTACACGGGTCAGGTTTCAAAAGCTCAGCTCAGGTAGCTTGAATGCTTGCACTCACTATTCGGCGCAGTCTATTGGGTAGTACCTTAGTAATCTCCACGACAACAAGAACAACAACAACAAGTATACGAGTTATGACCCTGGGATGCAAAGGAATAGAATGAAATAGGATCTGTGAAACAATTCGTGCACGTCGAAACAGGCGGGGCTGATACAGAAGAGTAGAACTATCCGTAGCGTCGTGCATGGCTTGTAGAGCATGCCTACCTGGCCTTAGCTTTCTTCTCTCTCTCTCTGATAGTAAGGTAATGAATGGTAAGGTAGTTCCCCCTTCGTCTACATCTCTAGATGAGGAACGTCTCGAAGAAAGCCAGCACGTTATTGTCCGCCACGGGGCTATAAATCGGTACTATAGGGTAAGGTACGCACATGTAACTCCAACTCTATCAATAGATTCTACGGTAGACCCGCTGTAACGGCCAACAGTCACTTATGTCGATGTAGGAACACACCAGGCGGATTCTATTATAAGGGCCACTTTTATTTTTGTCTATGAACAGCTTCCGTAGGAGCCTACAATGTAACAACACAACTCTGAGCACCATGTACTGGTTCAGTTTCACCATTCGTTGAGAAATCATCAAATTTATCGCTAAAGTGCAACACCAACTCTTCTTGCCGCAACTTGGCTCCCAACGTCCAGCTCGCGAAACAACCATCTCCGCCTACTCAACAATGGCCTCAATATCCATTGGAAGCCTGCAAAACCTGTCAACGCCACTGGGCTTGACATTTGGTTGATCGATAACACCGGGTGAGGCAACTCAACCTGCACGCTGACTGGTCACATGGTCTTCGTCCAACAAGTACTTCTCTCGAAATACAATCTCTTGACTCAATGCAGCATTGAGCAGCCAATCTGATGTGACAATGCGGGCTTCGAGCTCCTGTTTCTCAGCCTCTTTTCGAAAAGTCTTCCACATCTTGATCTCTGGCCCAGTCTCGCCTGACACCAAGTAGACACAGCCATATTCATCGTCTTCGCCTTGATTCTCGCTCTCCAACCCTACTGCAGGATCATCCCGTGGACGACGTCTAGCCATAGAGACACCCGTGCGACCAACGTACATTAGAGCCACACCACCATTGAGAGCGACGATATCCTTGTACGTATCAAATCCACCCTTGATATCTTTGGTGACATAAATGGTCCAACCAGCGAACAGCTTGTGATTGTTCTGCTTCGCACGCTCCAGCGACTCGGTCAATTTGAAACCAAGACGCTCTTCTCCGTCTCGATCTTTCAGCATTGCCGGGTTTTGAATGAGCTTCTTCTTATCGAGCGCACTGTCGAGGAACGATGTGTCAACCACAAGAGGAGCACCCGCCAATGCGCATATGAATTTCTTGGTGCGCAGTAACTTTGGCGCAACGAGAATGTCAACCTCTTTTGGGTCTTGAGTGATAAGTACACCAAGATGGCGAAGGGCCGTTTTGTCTCTTGACTCCTTACTGGCGTGGTCCTGCCATCGATCGTCTCCAGTCACCATCATGCGAAACTTTATGGGCGGAAGCGTAGGCATGCTGGTGGTCTTTGCCTTCTTGTTGGCCTTCGCATTGGCTGCTTGGGTTTCGCCATCACTAAGGTCGGGATCCATGGCCGAAGCTTCATACTCGTCACTCGTTCGCTTCTTTGAGCGGCGTGCTGCTGGTGCAGGAGAGGACATCTCTTCAGCTCGTCGTCCACCGTAGACAACCCCACCTTTGCGCTTGCTCTCTTTCTGATATGCCTCAATGTCTGCGACTGCATCTTGTATACTCTCCATGGCTTTCTTTTTCGAGGCACGGCCTGTGCTATGAAGCATTGGCGAGCCCATGCTGTCGTGGATTGGTGCCAGAGAACGAGGAGTGGCAGTAAGATGTGACTTCTTTGGTCGGCCAGGTTTCTTGTTGGATGGCTTTGGCCCAGCCACTTCCCCTGCCTCTGGGTTCGCGTCATCTTCAGTGTCAACATCTTCCGTGATAGGAGCCGTATCAATATCCATGTCCTCGTGTGCAGGAGCCGCATCCACATCATTACTACATTCTGCTACCTTCTGGCGCGGCGCGGCCTGTTCCCGAACAAGTACTTTCCGTGGTGATTTGGGCTTGGGAAAATAGATACGCTCAACACTCTTCATATCGAGACAGGTTTGGCCAGTGACCTCGCCCAAGTTCGTACGAGTCGGAAAGTGGCTGTATCTGGGGTTAGATTGGGCTTGTATGACACACTTCGCGAAGCTCTCTTCTAGCCAGAGATGGTTGACAATCTGGATATTCCATTCTTGGGCAGCGTCGCACTTTTCTCCCGAGCGGTGAGCAGTGATGAGATGTGTGTTATCTTGCTTCATCGTCTTGGTATACTCGGCACCGCTGTATTTGATGAGGTTCTCGACGTACAAACGGGCTTCTCCGCTGTAGTTGGACAGACTTATCTTCATATTTTCAAAGCCAGGAATGCCTTTTCGAGGGAGTGGATAATGCAGGAGCTTGCGCAATGGGCTCGAGTACCTGTTTCGCTGGATGACATGATAGAGCCAAGCAAGATTCGCCACCTCCTTTCGAGCTTGTGAGGCTCGGATATACTCCTCGCCATCACGGTAGGCCCCGATATAGATATCACATTCGTCCACACTAGCGACAATCTCAGCGCCACCAGCCTCGACGATATCAATCAATGCGCTTTTCAGATGCTCGGAGATGCTCAGATCCTCAGCAAAGAATATCTTCCTGCAGGCGAGTGCGGCGAAAGCCTTGCGAGACTTCGATGGGCTCGGTGGAGGGCTCATGGGCATGCCAGTGGGCGTCGCAGAGATGGCGCCTTTCAGCTGTGGTGTAGGCGAGGGCCTCACAGGACCATTGTCTCTGCGCATAATCTCTGGATCGGGAAAAAGGTATGGCCCCTCGCTAATCTTCTTGCCGAGCTTGACGCAGGCGTCGAACCAATGCGGTAGCACAATCTTGCAGTCCAAGCCCTTCTCAGCGGCAACCTTGCACTTGATATGATCAGTGCTCAAGGTGATGATGTGCGTGACGAGCTTGGTCATGCCTCTGCTCGGCTGGCCCCCGAGTGCGATAACGCCGGCCTTGATGGCATCGGCGTCCCCCTCGGGCACGTCTGCACAGCACAACACGACATCTTGGAAGTACTGGCTGGGGTCGGGACTGTGCTGGCGGGGCGACGTCTGGCGGCCCTTCGCCAGGCAGTCGCGCAGCCACGACGGCTTCACCACGAAGATTCCCAGATCCACACAGCGCGAGTACTGTGGGAAGTCGACGTGGCTCGAGATTACGTGCGTGACGGTGTCGATGTCGACAATGGTCTGGTCGTCGTCGCGAAGAGCACGAAAAGTAGCGCCGCCATCGTGGAGCGCCGTCACCAGCGTGTTGACGCGCTCCTCACTAATGTCGTCGCTGGGCATGATGGTGAAGACGACGCCGTCGAACAGCGGGCCCGCCACCTCGTCGTCGGCCATGGCGTCGTGTGGTGGAGAGGCGTCGGATGTCGAGTCGGCAGAGGAGGGTGTGGCGAGGAGCGGAAGGTATCTTAATGGAAGGAAGAGCGAGACGCGTTCGCGTTCGGCTGCCTGCTTACGGTATCACGTGAACAGTGACGCTTATGTAATCTGGAGGTTCTTGGCTCTACCTCTAAATCTACCTACCTTATACCTTCATGTACAGTTTTACTTTGCCCAAGCACGACCGCCTCAAGTGAATACGTCCGTGGCGAAACGCTCATTCCGGAGACCGTCGAACCACTTTTCCAGTTTGGCATCGTCCTCGGCGTTCTTGTTGCCATCAGCGACAGCCTTTTCTTTTGCGAGCTTGATAAAGGCTTTCTTCACACTCTCTCCCAGTCCTCGACTGCCACAAACGTAGACTTTCGCGCCTCCCTCCCATAGCTCCGAAAGAAGCTCCTTGTCCTGCAGGATGAGCCCATCGACATGTTTGTGGCCGTCAGAGCGCTCTGGCGCTTGGCTGAAGCATCGATGGGCGACTACTGCTCCGATTCGCTCCCAGGCATCAATCTCATCGCGATAGAGATCATCCTTCTCGGGATGTCGACACCCGAAGTACAAGTGTGCTGGTGCTAGCGTTCGACCAGACTGAATTTGCGAAGCCCGTTCCTGTATGTACCCGCGGAAGGGCGCCAGGCCGGCACCTGCAGCTATCATAATGATCGGAGTTGTCTCGGGGTTCGATGGCAGATGAAAGGCGGCATGGGAAGGCTTTACTGCCACATGAACAATGTCACCAGGTTTGAGTTGTGAGAGGTAGTGCGATGCTACTCCAATGTGGCGTCCCTGTCCTGAAGTCGAAGGCTCATCAAGAACGGCATATGTGAGTGTTGCGCGAGTCGGATCGGAAAGCGGCGAAGATGAGATGGAATATTGCCGGACACGCATCGAGATCAGCGACGAAATGAATGCCGACAAAGGTAGAGCTATCGTGGAAAATCGTTCTACCAGGTCAAGCAGAGATACACGCTTCGCGGTAATCTCAGCATCGAAGTTGACAGAAAGGTTCTTGAGCTCCTCTTTGATCGCCTCTTCGTGGCTGGCCTCGATGAGCATGGTGATGTTACGCTTCGTAGCAGGCTGCGAAAGTTCGAGATATGCCGAGAACAGGTTCTGCGCCGATACAGGATGTTCCGTGGGCAGAGTAGTATGATCCTTGGATGTGATGGAGAGCATCGCATCCCACGGCAGAGAAAACCGAGCCAGGACTCGATGGACAGTTTCTGCAGGGTTCAGCGGCAGGACAGCAAGGTAGTCTCCTGCGCGATATGTCGTGTCGCTTGGGAGTTGAAGCTCAATGTGTCTCTTCGGCGCTGCCCCTGGTGCGGATAGCACTTTTGCAGAAATAACCTTGGCTTCTGATACATCTGATCGAAGATGGGACGCCCGCTTGCTGAATACCTCCACAGAAATGGATTGGCCATGGGAATGTGCAGGAGTTTCACTGTCTGTACGTGTATATTGCTTCCGTAGTGAAGGCCACAGGACTTCGTCCTCCCAGCCGTTGAAGTCGGAAATCATATCTCCTTTGGCAGCATCTGCCGAGCCCATCTTGCAGATGCGGGTGCTCCCGGCCTTCTCTAGAAGACTGTCGATACTTGCGGGAATGCGATGAAATGACTGCCGCCAGTCACTGTGTCCACATCCAAAAACCGCATATGACGTCTTGAGGTCAGTCACATTCTGAAGCCAGTTGTAGAAGTGACCCGCGTTGTCCGTGGGTAGACCTTCGTAGCTCGCGGTGATGATCACGATCGGTTGATCCGTAGGCATATTCTGTTTCGCAGAGTCCAGTGTATCAACAGTCGAGGGCAGGAACCCGTGACCTCTGGCATCAGCGGCTAATGTATGTGCCAAAGCCTCGCAGGTGCCACTGTTGCTGCCATAAAGAATTGTGATCGGGTGTCCACTTTCTTGTGTTTTTGGGGCTGTTGGGGCTCGATGAGCTTTGGCTGTGCTCGTTTCCGGTTCGCTGGACCCATTCAAGTGCTGCTCGACTTTTCTGGCCGTCCAGCCTTCGCGCAGCGTAGACCTGATACAAAGGTCTTTGGGCTTGATAGTGAGGGTGAAGGCGGTTTCGAGGGTGTATTGGGGGTCATCGAGAGAGAAATTAAAGTATTGGAGCAGCATTGAGAGCACAAGCATCATCTCTTGCCACGCGAACGGTCTTCCTATGCAGCCACGGGCACCATTGCCGAATGGCTTCCATGAATTTGGCGGCAACTGGGCGAATTTCTCGTCAAGCATCCTTTCCGGTTTGAACTCCTCGGCATCATCCCCATAAACCGCAGGATCCCGATGGACATTATGTAAAATGATAACCGCAGGCTCTCCTTGAGCAAGGAAGTATTTGCCACCCAGCACCTCCCCGTGCGGGCTTCGCGGTGTCAGGGTGAATGCCGGAGCCGTCGCATGTAGCCTCGCTGTCTCACGGAGCACCGCCGTGATATAAGGCAATTTGCTCAAATGCTCGTATTGAATGCTGTCTTTGCCAACCACTCGATCAACCTCTTCTTGTGCTTTCCTGTAAGCGTCGGGATTCTTCAACAGGCAGTAAAAACAATACGAGAGCATGCCAGATGTTGTTTCGTGGCCGGCAATCAAAAATGTGATCATGTTGTCAATTATCGACTCGGCGGGAAGCATATTTCCTGTTTTGGGGTCCTTTCCATTGAGCATAGCATTCAGCAGGTCATTCGATGCCTTGGGATTGTCGCGGCGCTGTTGCACTAGCTCGCCACTCAGTTTCCTCATATACGCGATGTCAGACTTCCATTGGGCTTCATCTGAGCTGTAGAAAGTGCGCATCCATGCTGGACGTTTTGCTCGATGGTTCGAGTACTTGAGGAACGACACCATGGCCGCGACGAACGGGTGCTCTTCGTCGGTGTAGAAAGAATTGAACCGATAATCCATACTACAAAGAGCCAACGTGTCCAGTGTCAAACGAGTGAAATCTTCGGCTGCCGATATCCTATATGCACTGCCATGGCGCGCAAATTTGAGAACCAGCTGACTGGCGATATCCTTCATATCACCAAACCTAAGCGTGAGGATTGAAGGTAAGCAGATTTTCAAGTGGTCCGTCTCGAGGCCCGGCTGGAGCTCAGAGAGACATGAGATATAAGCATGGGGGCGGCTTACATGTCCTTGATATTCATAGGCCCAAACGCCGGGACTAATGTTCGATGCGCAGTCTCCCAGTTCGTTTCGCCATCATGCGCGGTGAAAAGGCCGTCTGACACACCGTCTCGTAGCTCGGCCAGTGAGGCACTGACAAGCTTATGGAATCTCTTCTCGTCGCACAACTCATTCGTAAGGGCGTGGCTCGAAACGAATGCGGAACTTTTGCCAAGGATATTCAGACGGAAAATCTCGCCATACTGTTTACCCAGGTTGGCTAGGGACATGATGGGCACATCGCCCATGACCTCAAGAACATTGCCGATCAGAGGGTATCCTTTGGGCTGCGGTATGGGGACCGTGTCACGCATATCGACGGCCATCTTGCGTGATGTCTCGCGGGAGAGACAAACAAGGAGAATCCAGATATGGCCAGCCGATGCAGCGCTCGATGAGCGAAGTGTGATTTGTGCGGTGGATAGGGGAAGGAGGAGGGAAGGGAGGAGACAAGAGGAGAAGAGAAGAGAGGAGAGGAGAGGAGAGGAGAGGAGAGGAAGGGGAAGGGGAAGGTGAGATGTTTTGGTCAGTGTTCTGGTCACCGACGCTCAAGTCGTCTCGCCGTTCATCACCGTCGTTCATGGATCGGTCACCCGACTCTCCGTGCCTGTTAGAGGCTCGCGGCCGGTGTCACTTACGAAGTGGATGCGGTGGGCATGGCTCAGAACCGTATCGTATCTCATCCTACTACTGAGTGAGGTGGCAGTGTCGTGTGGTGTGTCACGGCCAGAGGTCAGCTTTGGTCTTAGCGTGCTGAGAACTGACGGTCAATCATCTTTTGCACATTTATGATCGAGGTCCGACGTCGTTCTCGCAAGTCGGTCGCCTTTCGCCGACTAGCCGAGGTCGATCGGACCGGCTGATCCCTTCCGCCGTCTTTTTGATCATACCTTACGCTGTGCTGTCTTGCATGTGACGACTGACGACTAAATGTACCGCCAGGAGCTCTGCTTCCAATTCCTACGTCTGATTCTCTGGTTGTGCGCGAGGTTGCGGCCTCGAACGTATATGTACTTATATACTGCCGGTAGCAGTGCTGCAAATGGCAAAGTCGCGGGCCGCGGGTTGGGACACGACAGGCCTTTGACGAATTCCGCACGCATTCTTCGTATTGAGTAACATATGGACGACCACATTGCTTCGCCAGCATCGTCGTCTGAGCTGACTTGCTCCAGGACCAGTGCGACGCCCTCGCCAAGGTCAACATCTTCGAGGGAAGCTGCAGCTTCAAGTCCGTACACATGTGTATTGATCTCCACATGCATCACTTCCCACGCTACAAGGAACACTTGTTGTCCAAGTCGGGTTGCCACTGCGTGCTGCGGTGTCTTTGCTTAGGGTGGCACAGATTGTAGCGCTTCCGAGAGAGCTAGCACACAGTGCCAGTATTCCAAGGCTAACTCTCCGTTCCGAAATGCTGCTCAGTTAACAGGTTGAGCCTGCTTGGAGCGGCGCAGTCATTGCTTTGTTGCGGAAACGCTGGCGTCGACCTTTTCCCTCTGTCCTTGGGTATAGTAAACTGTTGTGATCTGTTCAGCTGGATCAGTGGTACCAGAATTGCTGATGGCATGTGATATTGCCGTTGATATGCGACGCTATGCGAAAGGCGTCTTCAGCAGCCGCGAGACGCAAAGAGTTACATTGTTGCACGCCGCCCAGCAGGCTAGCGACGTTCTCTTGGACATAATGGGCGAATGATGATAATTGAAACGTGCAGATTCGGCAGAGCCTATGCCACAAGAACTTCTTCGAAGTCGATCAACAACACATTCCTTTACGCCATGATTCAAGACATTCATCAATCTCATGTGTCGTGAGCCGGTCAAGATCCAAACTCGTCCTCTATCTCGTCAGGGCTCATGGTATCGACGTATGCCCTGCGCACGAACGTATACCATGCCTCATTCTGCTGAAGATGTCGGTCCTTCTTCCCTTTATGGTGCTTCTTCTTGCGGTGCTTCTTCTTTCCCTGGTCACCAACTTCTGGGCACTCGGTCTCGACGTGATCATCTTCGTCCATGTCGCTTGCGTCTTCTGGCTCGAAATCGCCTATCCTTCTCGCCAGTTCGATCAGGCTAGGCACTGTGAGATCATCCAAATGGTACACCTCGTCTTCCTTTGTGTCGTAAAGCACTTCGTACTTGAACTTTTTGGGCGTGGGTTTGTGATCTTTGTCGTGTGGCTTTTTGCCTTTGTGCTTGCCTTCGTGCCACTTCGCACCACTCACACCAGTGCCGCTCATAGCTTGAGTGAAGTCATTATTGATGTGTGTCAAGTTAGCGAAGTACTGTTTATACCTCAGCAACGAGAATGTCTGGGGCGAATAGGCTGGGCCGGGTAATGATGATCTCGAGGGCGCCTCTGGCACTGTAAACTTGTACTTCTTACGTGTCTTCTTTTTCTTCTTTTTTCCATCGATCGAAACTTCAGTACTGTTGAAGTCGAATGGTGCTGGAGCCGGAATAGTGCTCTGGTCGAAGTCGTGTTTCTCGAGGCCTGTGATATTGTACTCGAACACACGCATCGTCGGAAACAAGTTCGGTACTACACTGGCGCTTACAAAACTGGCAGAAAATCGTTCAGCATATTTGCCACCAATTTTCTTCAAATACTTTTTCTGCTTCTTTTTCAAGTCCTTCTGCTTGCCGAATGCCATGTCGAGCCAGTTGTGAGCTTTGGCTTTAGGTGGCCTGGGTAACTCTGACCACTCATCCCGTAGCTGCAAGAAGTAGTTTGGCTTCACTTGTGCCGACATGTCATCGTCTTCGTGTAGTGCTTGTAAGGACTGCATCCGCCCTTTCTTTGTATCCTTCTTCAGATCCTTAAAGTCTTGAAACATGAAGTGGTCATAATTGAAGTGGCCAAAATGGCTGCTGACGATAACGTCTCTGAACTGTCGAGTCCACAACGTATACTTCTGCCAGCATGTTTCGTCCCATGATGTTTTGGCCTCTTGACGAACAGGTGGGACATGCCCAATCATCATCGCCTTCATGCCACGATCGCGCATGAACTGCAGTTGGACACGGAGCCATTCCATCTGCTGGTACCCTGGCTCGCCGTGAAGAGCGCAGCCATCTGCTGCCGCGTTGCTGCCGAAGAAGTACAGCGTGTTCAAGCTGAAAACCGCGAGCTTCCCGGGAATTACTTCCACATAGAACCAGCCTCCTTGCTCGAATGAATGCGATTGTACTTGTGGGATGAATTGCTTCCATAACCCTGCGTATGCCCTTGTCCACTTATTTGGTCCCTTGGCTAGAATGTTGTGCGGGAGAATGTCGTTGTTTCCAAGATTGGGCACAATGGGAATAATGAAGTCATTGTTGGGATCCTCGTCGTCCTCGTCGCCATCGTGCTTACCAAATGCTTCGGCCATCTTCTGCACCATGAATTTGTTAAGTCCAAGCACTTGCTCCGATGTGCGCGGCAAGTCCTCGTCGTTGTCATGGCGTGCAGAGTCACCGGTCCATATCACAAAGTCCACCTTGTCCTTGAACTCCTTTGCGACAAACTCCATGGTCTTGTTGATCAGAGCGATCGGACTGTCGCATTCGCTGGTCTCAGCGCCATATATGCCTGCCGGACCCTGTCCTCGGTGACATGCCGCCTCTTCAGACGTCGACGTGTAGACCTCGTAGAATCGATCCGGGTGGAAGTCTGCCGGAGTCAGTCCAGCTCGCTGGACGCGGCTGCACATGGCCTTATACTATTGGCACGACTCACCAGTGATGTGCAGAAACCGCCCATGGAGTGGCCGTTTCTTTGCTACCTGTATCTGAACATCTTCCAGAGGCTCTTTCAGAGACTCGCCCAGAGGCACCTGAGCTGGAGGTGCGGCGGCTGTCTGCACCGCCAGCAGCACATAGGCGAACAAGCCAGCGCAGACCCGCATTATGGGCAGTCGTCCTGATCACACCTCCGTCTCGTGAATACCATGCTCTTTCGACGACACTGCCTCTCTCCCTTACACGCACGCACACATATACACACACCCACACACCCACACACCTACACACCAGCCCTCCGTGCGAGCCAAGATCCACCGACCAGTCCCCCAGCACTCTCTCCGCGCAGTCCGGCTGTCGAGGTAAGGTAATGTCCTGTCGGCGGTCTCACCAATACGTCACTCCGGCCTGGGAGACTCTGGCGCAGGTACAAATTCGAGGCTGCAGGGATGTGGTCAGATAGCACCGCAAGATAACAGAGCAGCTCAAAGAATCGTTACCTATGTAGTGGTTCTACCACTACTCCAGCTTCTTGTTATAAGAACAGCGAAGGCAGCCTAGCTCAGCGACGTTAGTGGTGCACGCGACACATACTGCCAGCGCCCTACCGCACCACACCACCCTCCACACAGCCATCTGGTGCATCGTCTGCTGTTGATTTTGGACCAATCAGACGCCGCTCTCTGGCACGAGGCGGATTCAAGAGCCGTCGTCCAAAGTGAGGCGTGACCTTTGTCGGTAGCATTAGCTAGCCTCCCACGGCTCGACATGTCAGTAAGCCGCGCCTTCAAAGCATACAGCGCCTGAATGGTAGCGACAGCAAGCTTTCACATCACGAGTACAGATCACAGGGCCTTACCTGCGCAGAGACCGCGACGATCGACATGAAGGTGCGGTGTAGTAGTCTAAGCTCATCTCATCGTAACCTCAGCTTTCTCGCGGCTGGACGATGTCGTTTTCGAAGACGTTCAGGCGTGACGGTATTTGGGTTTTATCGTGTGGCACGCCTTTGATATATTCTCAATCTGGCGGTGAGGTCCTTGATAGAACGTCAACCGACCCTTCGCTGCCAAATCGTCTTCTACGAACGCCACGATAATAATAAAATCATTGCAGAGTTATTACGTCGCAGCTTGCCAGCCTTGCTTGCCTGATGAGACTTCTAATTATACTTGACATGATTACTGAGCCTGTCTCGGCTCAATTAGAACTCTGATGCTTCGCGCAACGGGCCGTGGCTGTGGGAGGATCCTTCAAAAGTGTTGTTTGTAATAATAAAGAGGGTCTCTGTCGGCTCCAACAGAGCTAGCAGATTCAATATCAATGTAGAGTGAATAGTCGATATCAAAAAAGGCGAAGGCAGCTTCGCGAACCTCGTGTATGAGCAGCAAGCCGTGTCGTATACATGTAGTTCAAGGTGCTCGCTTCGGACTCGCCTGTAACAGGACTGCAAATGATGCATGGCAATAATAATGTGCTCCCTCATGCTCGACAGATGATAGATCAGGCGTTCACTTTAGTTCTACTATATTAACAGAGCATGTAGAGCTTCTCTTCGAGATCGTCACGCCCATTTCGATGGCCCGGTACATGTATGCTGACTGTTGGAACTCGGCTTTGGCGAGCTGAAGTTCGAGACCAGCCGTAGGGATGGCTTCTACATCGTGGATCCGATCTATTCTCGCGTTATTTATTATTGTCGCTGTTCCACGGCTGCTCTGTGCGGCTTTACGGAATACATCATATGTACTTTAGATAGGGCGTTATTACGTTGTACGCCTAGTCCTAGCGCCGCAGGCATTGCATTTTATTATGGCCTGTGTCTCAGCAGGTTCCTTCGTGGCAGAAGAGCGGCTGAGGCGAGCTTCTGCATTCCCATTCGCAGGTGGCATTGCAGATGGTTGCAAGTGGTTGATGCAGAACTCTGCCGAGAGCACAACCTCGAGGATCGTGCCAGTCGTGGCCGCACGCTTACAGTACCTTACCTTCTCCTGCGGTATTCTGATGTTCTCCTGAGCGGATACAGGAATAGGTTCTACAGTACTCCGTAGGTGGGGTCGGTAAATCAACAGACTGCAGTACGGTACATAAGGTAAGGTAGGTAATATTGGCACTTGAAAGGGATCGTGCTCCCATCTGTGGCTCCTGGCCACGATACACATGGCGCCGACCGATCGAGTGCAGACGTGGGACTCATCATATACTGGCTGGCTCCCACATCTACATGTAGGGAGGTAGGTACAGTCACTACCTACAGTACTGCCCGCTCGAACAAGTTCGTCATGTCCATGCTGTTCGCACGAGCGGCGGCAGACGGCGGCAAAACGCCCCGAGCACCATCGATGGAGGGTCACGAGAGCGGGAATGACATCGTGGTGCAGCAGCAGTTCGAACCGCATTTGCTGCGCGACGGCTCCGGAGTGGTCTACACGGCTGGCGAGGCGCACAACACCACCGCCAGCAACAATAGCAGCAACAACAACTACCACCACCACCACCATCAGCAGATCCAGCCTCCTTGGACAGCTTCCTGGCGACTCAAGAAGGACTATGAGAATGCAGGTTGGAGAGTGGACGCAGCGAGCATGGAGAAAATACACGGCGTGGACGTGAGCTCGTTCGCCTCCTACAAAAGTCCCAAAGGTGAGTGAGTGCGCAAAGGCGAGCGTGCGTGCGAGCGTGCATGATGCTGCGCGGTACATGTAGTGGTGAAGAAAGAAAGTGACTGAACGGCCGGCGACGCACCACAGCACCTCGCGATGTCAAGACCAGCGGCCCCGCCCACGCACCGCTTGATGAGAAGCTAAAGCCCCCAACATCGCCGTACCTCGCCGGCGAGGTCGAGCTCGCTCCTGCCACGCCACCGGAGTCTGTCCCAGACTGTACTGCGCACGCGACCATGCCGACATCGACATCGACGTCGTCCTCGACCCCGCCATCAGCCACGCCCCCGCCCACTGGCGGCAGCAGGTCTAGCAGCAAACGGCCTGGTCTGCTCAGCCGCGCCAGTTCCGAGAAGTTGAATAGCGATGGAAAGACTGTGCCCCGCCGGACGTCTTGGTTGAACAAGATCAGCAGCAACTTCTCGGCCTCGCCCAATGCCTCTGGTGGCGCCGTGCCGCCTGTGCCCACGAGTGCAGCTACTGCGGCTGGTGCTAGTAGAGGCCCTCCGGTGGCATCGAGCGCGGCAGGGGCTACTATACCTGCTACTGCAGAGGAAGCAGAACCATATGTTCCGTCTCGGCCGCGGGAGTCGTCCAGTTTCTTCTCCACCCTCACGCGCAAGCTCTCGGCTGGACAGATCGCTACGGTGCCCCGTGTGCAGGGAAAGGGCGGCATGTGCCAGCGGCGCGTTCTCAATGTAGATCCCAACCGCGAAAGATGTCTGGTGCCGGAGATGGATGCCAGCCGGCTGCGCAAAGTATCATTTTGTGTGGATGTGGAAATCGCTGGAGGGCCCAAATACAGAGATGACGATGACGACGACGATGAGCGCAAGCAGAAGAAGAAGGAAGTCAAGGTGAAAGAACGCGCAGAGGGAGAAGCGCTCAAGCATCCTCAAGCGCTCAAGCAAGATGCAGAGGACAAGGCGAACTTCGAGCTCTGGGGCAAGAGCAAGCCTCTGCCGATTCTCCGTCAGCATGATAACGATGCAGCTAGCATGCTGTCTGGTGGCAGTGCCAGCCCTCCAATAGGCAGCATTGACGAGAAGGATGGTATGAGCAGGAAAAAGGAAAAGAAGAAGAGGTCGGAAGAGGAGCGTAAGGAACGCAAGGAGAAGAGGCGTCGACGGGCAGAGGAGAATGGATCTATACCTGTAGAGTTATCGATGGACGCTGAATCGTCCTCCTCGCCGCCAGATCGCGCGTCCCTACCGACTGCAGCCTCCACCACACCCACCGACGCCACGAAACGGGACAGACCTACGACGGACCCTGTTCGCATTTACAGACGGTGTTGCCAGCTTCGAGAAACGCCGATACTGAAGCGTATTACGGAACAATTGATGTCCCCGACATGCTGCGTGCCGCTGGAGCCTGGTTTCGTGCACTGCCTCGACCTTACCGGCTCACGCCTACAACTCGCCGATATGATCACGCTCGGTGACTGGCTCGCGGTTGTACCTGTCAAGAAGCTGCTGCTCGAAAACGCCGATCTTAACGACGAAGGCCTTCGTTGCATCCTTGCAGGGCTCCTCGCAGCGACGAAGCCACAGCCTACCAGACGGAGAAGTCCAACACCAAAACACAGGCAAAGCATGCCAGTGCGCCATCAACAGGAGCGAAGCGGCATCATAGAGAAGCTTACCCTCAAGAATAACCCGCGTATTACACAAATCGGCTGGAAACACATCAGTCTCTTTCTGTATATGTGCAAGTCTATCAAGGCAATAGATCTTTCTATGATGCAATTCCCTGCCACGATGCCATCGAGTGCGCATGGCATACCTCTAAAGCCCCTGCAGAACGGATGCAATGCATCTGGAGCTGATGCAGACGCTGGTGAGACGTTATTCAAGTGCCTAAGTCAACGATTGGGTGGCAACAGACTTGAAGAGCTCATTGTGTCGGAATGCGGTCTAAGTGCACCCCAAATTAGAAAGATTGTGGACGGTGCCATCATTTGCGGCATCAATAGACTTGGGTTTGCAGGCAATCATCTCGACGATGAGGGACTGGAACACATCCTACATTGGCTGAGATCTGGGGTATGCGGTGGTCTGGACCTCGGTGGCAATGACCTGCGAGATAAACTTCATCTGATTGCAGATGCGTTGAGCGCCAGAGATGGCACGCCTTGCTGGGGCTTGAGCTTCGCAGGCTGCAATCTTGACACAGCATCGGTCAAAGTGCTGTTCCCGGCACTGGTCAAGCTACCTAGCTTTAGATTTATTGACCTGAGCCACAATCCTGATCTTTGCGGGCAAGACAACGGGACGATCTCTCTGCTACGGCGATACATTGGCCAGCTGCAGTACATGAAGCGCATCCACCTCGCAGATGTGGGCATGAGCTCCAAGCAGGCCATCGCTCTTGCAGAAGTCTTGCCCGAGGGGCCGCAACTTGCTCATATCAATATCTTGGAAAATCCTCAGCTGTCAGCATTAGCGAGTGCCAGAGACGAGGCCAGTCAAGAGGAGGCATGTGCATTGTATGCTAGCTATATGGCTGCTGTTCGCGTGTCTAACACGCTGATTTGTATTGACATTGATGTAAGTGTTACATGGATCCGTTTGAACGCACGCATGCTCACCTGTAATAGGTACCTTCTGCAGACAACAGTGAGGTTGTCAAAGCTTTGGCAAAGCAGGTAGTTGCTTATTCCCTGCGCAATATGGAGCGCTTTGCGATTGCAGAGGCTACTGGAACTCACGCGCTCGCCACTGCAGACGCAGCCGCGTCTCTGGCATCGCCTCACGGCGGCGAAAGGCAAGTCAAAGAAATCACAGTGCCTGATGTGCTGTTGCACCTCATTGGTCATGTTGAGGGCAACTCAGAAAATCATGACGATGATGCTCCCGGCCCCGATGGAGATTATATCGTTGGTGGCACTGGTGTTGTCAGGGCTTTGCAATATGTGCTCGGTGAGAAAGCCGATGACCTTCGACGTAGCAGCATTACAGACTCTCTTTCTGGTACCAGGACTCCAAGTCAGCGACCTGGTTCACCCAACGGCCTTCTTGGAGGAGAAGAGGAGCAGCGTGGCAAGGCGAAGAAGATGAGTAAGAATCTCCTAGACAGCGCTCGTAAGATTCGTGCTCGGCTCTCGCCGGCACTGGCCAAGGAGGCTGCCAATGGTGATGAAATGGCGTTCCGACGCCTCGCGTTCCTGGATCAGACTTTGCAGAGCATGATCCAAAGGTTCGAGGAAGAGTATCCAGAGACACGAATCACGCCGCCCTCGCCAGAGGCTACGTCCACGACTTCGTCTCATGATGCACCGGTCGTGCCGCCGATCAAGGCCAGCGAGCAGAACGGCAAACTGACCGATGACGAAGATGAGCTCGATGAAGATGAGTTTGCGACCTTCCGACCAGGTGTTTCTCGGCACAACAGCGATGTGTCGCTAGCCGCGCGTGCTCTGGGCATGGAAGAGGGTCATCTGCATCGCCTCGGACAGCGTATGCGTCGTTCGGTGGTTGATTCACCTTCCACGTCGGCCGCTATGGACGAGGGGGCTCCTCTCTGGAGCAAAGCAGAAGAGGAAGCTCGTCTCCGAGGTCTCCAGGTGAAGATCGAGGCCATTAGCGGGCCTGAATTGAAATGTCTGGTTGAGCATGATGGGTGGGACTCTGCGCTTCGCAAGATAGGCGCCAACATGGTAAGAAAACGACTGGAACATCATACACACGATCATTTGAGTGAGACAGTGGCTAATTCGTGTCCTTTAATTTCTAGTCTGATTTGCGATGGCTACAAGAGCTAGATCCTAGAGCGTGGGAGGAGTTCAAAGAGTCGCAGATGAAGGCGAGAATGAATCTAGCACAGGACGCCAGGACGCAATGACCGCATGGTGTGCAGTAGGGAAAATTTCATGCAGACACTATGTTCCCGACAACCGAGGTGCGCAGATGATGGTCAGCAATGGCTGGACCCAGCGACGAGATGAGGCTCGTGAGCATCAAGATTCCGAGCATCAGGGTTCACTAGTTTGTTCCACGCATATGTCAGAATCAACACGCTCGAATCGTCAGGAAACCCCAACGACGTGTGAACGATGTTGTGATCATTGAAGGTTTGCATCGTTTCGCATTTCGTAGCACTACGCTAATGTGCCGATCATTACGCCATGCATGCTCTGTTGCATGAATGCGCCAATCCGTGACAATACACACCTCCAGCAGCAGTGGTGAGGCAGATGGGAACAGGCTCGAACGAGAGCATTTACAGCTCCTGGGCAAGAGTCTTGATCTTCTCCTGCACGCGTTGGCGACGCTCCTCGTGTGTGAGCTTCTTGAGCTTGTACTTTTGTGACTCGGCCTTCCCCTCCTCCTTGGTCTTCTTCTCGCCTGCATCCTCATCTTTCTTCCATGGATCCGCACGAATGGCCTTGTGAGCTTCCTGGTACAACTCCTCCAGACCATCAGCCTCAATCTCGTCATCGATGTAGCCAGAGAATTGCGACTTGTAGCGCTCTTCATCGTCATCGGCAAGAGTCTCCATGTACTCGGCAACGTGACCAGCGAAGATGTACTTGCGCAGAGTCTCGGCGTCCAGCTCCTTGGTCTCAATGTCGTAACCTGGGAAACGCTTCTCAGAGTGTGGAACGTAGAGACCGCCGTCGGAAGCACCCTTCATGGCGGCAAAGACACGAGCACCGGTGCTGGTGCGGGTAAGACCGACATCGAGGAAGACCTTGAATGGGCGGCGGGTCTCGCCGTCAACCTCCTCTGGCTGGGTCTCGGTGAACTCCCCATCAGCCTCCTCGACACCAGTGAAGGTGTCCTCGAGCTCGAGCTTGTTGAGGGCACGGCGGGCGATGAGCAGACCGACACAGTAGGCGGCGGCCCAGTTGGTGAGGCCGTGGGTGACGCCGTAGCGCTTCAGCTCGTGGCCGTAGGCAGCGACAAAGACCTTGTCGCCGGTGAGCTCCGAGGTGACGATCTGGGCGATGATGTCCTTGTTGGTGAAGCGGACGACCAGGCGGTACTTGGGCGCATTGTACTTGTTCTTGGCC
>KZ105278.1:30674-55891 GCA_000504405.2 Mycosphaerella sp. Ston1
GTACTTGTTCTTGGCCTGGGTGATGAGGCGCTTGCGAGCGTAGTAATCGGTCTTACCAGATCGGCGACGCTTGTACTTGACCTGGTATCGGCTGATTGAGACAGGCGCAGTGTCAGTAGAAAGTACCTCCCCCGAAGACGGTCGCGGGAGCAGACGAGCAATGAGGGACGCAAGGAAGACTCACCTGAAGTAGGCGCTGTTCTTGACCAACTTGGTCTGCAGATTCAATCCTCAGTCAGCAATTGACGCTTCAGACCCCATTCCGAAGCAACTTGCGGCGACCTCTCCTCTGTTCAATGGCGGCGGCGGCGGCGGTGACGCTGGTGGTGGCGGTGGTGGTGGTCGCTCTGCTGCAGAAGGGAGACATGGGGCATACTCACGAAAGGCATCGTGTCGGTGGGTGAGGGGCGGATGCTGTCGACGGCGTGCAGGAGAGGCCGAACACAAATTTGTAGATTTGAAGTGCGTGTGTGTGTTCGGCGGCTGATCCCGCGCACCAGCACATCCGCTCCGCTATACTTGGCGATGGGTGTCCGACCAGACCCGGCTGCACTCGTCTAGACTACCTTCGCACTGAACTATGATCACACCTTACCTGACCTTACCTGACCTCACCTACCTCACCTTACCTTACTACCGCACTCCTCCTCCTCCTCCTTCTGCGTCCTGCGCAGTTAGTGTCGAACATGTCTTACGCCCGACGTGGTTCATCCCACACCCTCTCCGCCCCGCCCCGCGCTGCACCCCCGCTCCGCTGCCCTCGGAGTCTTTTCATCTGTGTCTTCTCCCTCTGCCGCTTGATCGACTGACTATACCGCGCCCTCGCCCTCGCCCTCGCCCTCGCCCTCTTCATCTCCCGTTCATCTCCCGTTCATCTCCCGTTGTGTCCATGGCGAGAGCTGACTCGTCTGCCAAGGTTGGTCTCCCTCGTCCGACAGGCACTGACCATTGACCAATGCTGTCGCTGACCGCACCTGAATCCAGGCTCTTATCAAGGCCGCTATCAGAAGTCGATGCCACCTCATCGCACAGCGATATCCTGATCAGAACCTGGACCGTCTTCAGCAAGTAGTCGCGTTTTGCTGACCATGCATAAGCAAGCCGTACTGACCTCCAAGGACAGTGGGAGCAACGGCAAATGGCTAGTCCTGTGCGATGAGTTGTTCGAAGAAGTGTGCTGTGAATTTACCATCCGCAAGCTGGACCTTACGGCCCACGAGACACGAGCCATCTTCGATGCCGAATGGGTCTCCCAAGTCACCTATGGTACGTTGGGGGGTGCTCTGTCTGCTGCTACAAGATTTCCAGTCCTCATCGCCATCCAGAACTTGTTACCAAACCAGCTCGCCCGAGACGACGCAACGCACAGCGAGCTGCGCCTCAATTTGGATCATGCTCACTACAGCTGAATGAACATGCCGGCACATCCAAATCAGAAGTTGATGCGTCGAGCAGTTCGACATCACTACACGCGACGACATCATCGATAGCTCCTGCTACCAACTCGGATACCGTATGTGCTGTCGTCGAGAACACACAGGTTCGGAACTCTGGAAGACCTGTAGAGACAATGTCGTCAGCCCATTCATCAAATCCACGTGGGAGTCGCGCGCCTACATGGTTCAGAACGGTGCTAAATTAAGCCAACGTACCTTGACCAGCTTCTGCCATAAGGACTAACCACTATCCGGCTGTCTTTGCCACAATATCACGACAAGGTTATCTCGATTTCGTGGGCCGGTTCCTATGTGGTAATGATGTTGTATACCCTTTGCTAAGCACTGGCCAGAGTTATCCATTCACGAGCCGCATGCTATCAGAGACTAGCTGGAGATCAAGACCCACAAGCCGTGCACCTCCACGAGGCTGCACAGCAGGACGCGATGTAGTGCCCATGTACAGCTATGAGGACTTTTCTTCACTTCCATCAATGGGTCACGATATTCTTTGGCGCAGCCGGCCAGACGATTTCCTTATCATTCGCAGGCTCGACATCGTCACGGGATAGGGCCTTCCTCTTCACGATCTTAATCACTTCGCCTACCTGCCGCTGTCGCAGAAACAGCACACTCGCTCCACCAGCAAGGGACATGAAGTCTACAAACATCCGAAGTTCGATGGATCCAGCTGTTCCTGCGACGAGTCCAAGCGCAAGTGGTTCGGTGAAGGTTGTCAGAAGGACCATGATGGGCCATGCAAGCTTGAGCGCGGATGGCTGGCTCGCTGCGAAGGCCGGCAACTCCTGCTGTCACCAATGCAACCGTGGCCCAACAGTGGACCGGCTAGGCACTTTGAACTAGTGCGAAAGAATGACAGAAGGCCATAAGTCTGCGTGGGAGTGCAGCACACAGAGAGGTCACTGCCATAGCCATATTGAGTCGCTTAATGCTGGCAGAGAATTCTACTAAGGGTGTAGCCATTCTTGTCCTTGTCATAAGCTTTGTATGGCTAATATTCCGATGCTTGTTGGGCGTCCGGAGAGTCGCGGCCCTGTGATTCAAGCATTCACATCGTTAGCTTGCTCCTGTGATCCTGGAGGCGGGTGGGATTTGTTCGGCTTGGATTCGGCAGTAAGTTTTTTTAGTCATTCTCAATTCCGACTTCGTCTTAAAGACACGGCTGGAGAGAATGCACCAGCACCAATAAAGCGCCGTAATTTTGGCGATGTCTGGTATCTAAAACACGACTTCGCTGATCTGTTCCAGTGATGAGGCGCTCGGAGTCCGTAGCACACCAGCTAAATTTGAAGCACCACTAGGAGGATCTACTATACCAATGTTTTCCTCCTCTATGGAACATCTAGCGCAGACACCACTTGTGACCTACCATTGTTGTGGGGACATGTCTTGTCGACGGACTCCGGAAATCAGGGGGATGCAGACACCACGCGGATGTAGAGATCACGCGGATGCAAATGGTACGTGGAAAAATTGGGCAGATTAGGCCATGCATGAGACAATTCAATGCATGAGACAATTCACACGAAAACGTATGGCCAGAGGCACTCGCGAGTCGCCAGTATATCTTCTGTCGGCACGGCTCCAGCGTCACGCACGACCACCTTCCTTTCTTCGTCACTACTTTCACATTTCCCCGTCTTTCTCTCAGCGTCAATGGCGGCCAGCAACATGGCCGCTCAAGGCAGCATCGTACTCCCCGTGGCGCTTTTTATGGAAGTCATGGCGATCAGCCAACCCCACGAACAGCCCCTCAAAATCATGGCCACTTGGGTCACCATTTTTTCATTCCTGTACTTTCTAGCCCTTCCACTTCCAGGCAGTTTCATGACACTATGGCCGCTGGGCATGAACATCTTCGGCCTCGCCCAGAGGTGCATTAATTACCTATGGTTCCATGATCCGAGCCAGTTCCATCGCACGCAGCAGCGGTCGAATGTGGATGCTAAGGGCGATAAGATGGAGCCACACGGTTACCTTGATGCTTTAGATATTGCCACCACATTTCGAGGCGTGGGCTGGTATGAATCTCAGGCCATGACCCTCCCTCCCAAGTGGGAGACGTTGCCACTCACTGATATGAACACAGGTCGTTCGAAGCCAGAGGCATACCCCAACCGCAAGCCGTCTCAAAGGCCTCTTTCGCTATATCTCAAGTGATGGGCGCTCTTGGACGCTTCCTCATTCTCGACTTCGCCGTGTCTTATGCGAACGCGTTCGTGCCCTCCTTGGGCCATGCCTCGATACCACTCCGACTGGCCTTTGGATGTCTCATGATGTTCTACGTGCGATGGACCATGGACATCCCCTGTCGCATCCTGTCTGCCATCGCCGTCCTCTTCTTGGGCAGCTCTCCCACATCCTGGCCACCATTATTCGGCTCCTGGTCCGAAGCGTATACCGTGCGTCGATTCTGGTCTCACACTTGGCATCAAGGCATGCGACTGATTGCCGAGGCTCCTGTCAATTTCTTCGCACATTCCATTCTCGGCCTGCGAAAGGGCTCGTATATCAGCCAGTGGACGAAAGTCTTTGGGAATTTCATGATGGCGTTCTTCGACCACGCTTATGGCCGGATCATGGCGGGAGGGGACGTGGTCTGCGACTGGAACATGTTTATCTTGCATCCCATTGCGCTCTGGATGGAGGAAACGATGAGGGACGGGCTTGTCGCTTGTGGACTCCTCGACAAAGACAAGAGGTCGACGATGGAGAGGTATCTCGGCTACATTTGGGTCGGACTGTTCAACTGCTGGACCTTTTTGTACTTCATGGAGGGTGCGATCAGAGTCAACGGCAACGTCCCTGCTCTGGCAGATGGCTTGATTGAGCCTCCGTTTGGTGCAAGTTTAGTTGTACCAGTCACGAGATGGCTCATAAGTAGCTTGTAGTGCATTCTCTCTCATATGGCAGCAGCTCAGGACTATTTCATTTTACGTAGAAAAAAGGTTATTTTGAGGTACAACAGCCATGCAATCTCTTTACGCGCCCGCTGGCTGCCAATGCCCTCCCATCCCCTTTCTGTCCTGTCGGGAGATACTGGATTCGATCTGAACTAAGGATGGGGTGTATCAGAGAGGAAAAAGAAGTACAGTGAAAAAAACATTAAATCGTCATGGCGATCAAAAATGGAAAAAGAGTAGAATACTACTTATTATTCTACTGTGGAAACTCCAACTTCTCGCAAGGGACACCATCGTGAATGAATTCCTCAATCCATCCAATCGTCATCCTAATCAATCGACTAGTCAGCTCATGATATTTTCTAGCTCATGAGTACATTCCAGATTCTGTTTTTTTGAATATGGGGAAGAAAAAATAAACCCAAGACTCACATGCTTCGTTGCGTATCTGCAAATTTTTCATGATCGCCCACCAAATGTTCCTTATACCACGGATCGGTCTTGATATTCTTGTAATCTTCAATACTGTTGAATGTCACTTGGCTGAAGCAGTCGTAGTCTGCGATATTTCTCCTGTAGTTGAAAAGTTTAGTATGTGAGAAGATCCACTCAAACGTAAATGTGAATGTAAATGGAAACAATCTTTACCCCCCGCCATAATTCTTCTCAATCTCTGCAGTCTCTGCAGTAGAATCAGGGGAATCAAAAAACTAAAGAAAAGACAAAACTCACATCTGCCGATCCATAATATGATTCATCAACCCTCTCGTACAACTCGTATTATGCACCTGCGTCCATCTCTTGATACCATATTTCGCCATCAAATCTTTCGTCAGCGGCGCCGAGATTTTGTTCATGTGGTATCGATATTCTTCGTCGCTGAGGCCTGGTTTCTTGTAGCCGAGGACCGTCAGGCAGAGATATCGGCTGCCGATTTTGTCGTTGGCGGGATCCGGGATCGGGGGCTCGAGGGTGTTGGCGGAGGTGATGGGGGCGGTTTGGGTCATTGTGGGGTTTGGGATGGAGGGGTTGTGGGTAGTATGGGTAGAGCGTTGGAGGAGCGAATGCTAGGTGGATGAGTGAGTGAGTGAGTGAGTGAGTGAGTGTGGATCGATGCTGGATTGCTAGAGGGGGTCGTGGCCGTGCTTGCTGCCAACATCTATACTGCAATTTCGAAGAGAACCATCTTACTCAGACTATCGGTCTCCGAAGTTGGGGACGTGAGTGGCGGTGTCTTGCGGTTATTGTTGATTGGCACTCCTGCTCCTATTATGGTATGGTACGTATAGAGCCATTGCAGCGTCTTGGCGCATCACATGCTAGAACTCATCTTGAGGCTTACGACTTGCTATCTACCTTAGGTACTATTCTTCTTGGAACCGCCAGGAGAATCAGACCGGTTGTGCACTTCGGCGCGTCAAGACGCTCTACCTTTGCTACCCTACGCCTTCTATAAAGAGGATTGAATGAGACTGCAGTAATGTTGAGCTTCGCATCTTATATGCTTCGTATGAAATGAATCGATCAATCCACGTCTACATAGACTCCTGATACTATGCAAGCGCGAGAACTGCCTAATGCGACCAACACAACTTCAAGATCTTGGCAGATATGGGTGCAAGAATGGGAAGTAGTGGCGAATGAGCCCAAAGAATATGGTCGCAGGGGTACTCCTTTCGAACCTCGCCTTCTGGCCTGCGTTGATGACGCCCACATTCTTGCCGTCCCACTGATCTGAAGTGTCACTCGCGGCTTCAATCATGCCAGCCGCCAGATCCACGTATGAAAGGAACGTCTCCTCGTCGTGCAGGGTGAGCTTGTGTCCCCTCCCGATGTCCTTGGACAAGCCTCCCGGCTTGATGTAGATTGTCGTCAGCCAATCTTCCTGCGATCGTAGGAAAGTCTCGGTGCGCCGAAGATCCTCGTACACGTTCGAAGCGGCGCGAAGCATGATGGGTCTGAAGTAGGGAATCTTGCGGCTGAGGTAATCGTCGATCGTTGCTGATGACAGCAACACCAGCTTGGGAGGCTTGTAATTGTCGGAGTCTGCTTTGAGCCTTTGCAGCGCAGCCACCGTCGCGAGAGAGAGATCCTGGCTGATGCGACATCCTGGAACATTGTCGTTTGTGCTGGCGAGAAGGAACACCGCTCTTGCTCCCTGCATACAACGAGCGAGCAGGTCCACGTCCTGGATACTGCCTTCAAACACCTCCACTTTCTTGCTCTCCTTCGTGGCAGGCAGAGCGTCAAACAACTTGGCCTTGTTTCGGCAGTAGGCGTGAATCTTTACGTTGGGTGTGTCAAGCAAGTGCTGGATGATGGCGGTGCCAGTGTTTCCCGTGCAGCCCATGATTGCGAAGGTGGTAATGCGTGGCTCGGGGTTGGCCATTGTGGCCGAGCCGTCAACAGCTGTGGAGTCTCCCATTGCAGTATATCGTCGAGGATGGCGAGAGAGAGAGAGAGTGGCAGAGTTAGTTGCAGAGTGCAGTCAGGGGCATGCGTAGCAGGGCGAGCTGTGGGCGCGGAGGATAAGGTATGCTTCGTGATCAGAGGCGAGGCGGCGCATAGAGTGATCAAGTACAAGCCGGCACATACTGTACGATATTGAGCCGATCCCTGCAAGCGGCACTAGAACTAGTGGCAGTGCACGTTGTTGAAACGACCGGGTCCCGACTGACTACAGTGACTAGTAGAAGCTGTAGTAAGTCGATTGCACTTGTGGAGCCGACTGTCCAGCTGCACATGCATATGACAGGCGGCATGGCCCCCACGGTCTCTGCACCCCCCGTTGCGCCTCACTCTATGCCAAACGACGTTTCCCGCTGTGCACTGCGACAAGACAACTGGTGATCTCACGGCGCTTCCGCATCCCAAGCATGTTCGGATCGAGAGCTACAAGACAGGTCGCCCGCCTGCGCTCACCATTCACTCTGCCACATTCGAGTATATGGCAGAAACGACTATACGCGACCGCCATGACCAAGTATCCGGAGTTCCAAGGTGAGTCCAGTGGGATCGTATTATCGTTCTGCGCTGACTTGGCTGCAGATGTCATGGGCTGCCAGGCCGCTCTGTTTGAATGGGCAGACAGCTACGATGCGAAAGATTGGGAACGACTGCGCAAATGCGTAGCGCCAAGCCTCATGGTGAGTGTGGTGCATCTGGAGTGTCAGTATGGGGTTGAGTGTCAGTATGGGACTGATATGGCGTGTAGGTCGACTATCGCGCGTTCCTCAACAAGAAGTGGGATGACATGCCAGCGGACGAGTTTGTGCAGATGGCGTCGAGCCCTCATTTCCTGGGCAACAAGACGATCAAGACACAGCACTTTCACGGCGGCAGTCGATACGAGCAGGAGTCGGACGACAAGATCATCGGACATCACCAGATGCGCGTGGCACACCAGAAGTACGCCGACGAGTCGCTACAGACAGTGGTTGCCAAGGGTCACGGCCACGGCACGGCGACCATCTGGTACAAGAAGGTGGATGGCGTGTGGAAGTTCGCAGGCTTGATTCCCAACACGCGATGGACCGAGTATGACTTCCACAAGATATTCGGCGGGCATCACGACGCTGAGAGCGACGGTGAGGCCTCAGGAGCCGCACCGCCGGCGTAGGTCTCAGTCATATGATATATCTTCTTCTCATCTTCGCATCATGATCGCGTTGTGCTTATAGTTGTGCTTGTATGTGTTGTTATGACTGATTAGTTGGTAGTGGTAGTGGTAGTGGTTGTCGTGGTCGTGGCGGTGTTGGTGGCGTGTCGAAGGTATGATTGATTGCTTGGCACGACCGCCAGGGATTGGTCCGGAGACCGATTCACCTATGATACGGAGTACATACATGTAGACTTGCGGGTGATGCCATGGAGTAGCACGGATAGTCGATTAGTAGTGTCCAGTATCCGTAGTTCTATAACGATATAATCCATCCTCCCCTTCTCCACTCTCCAGCCTCATCCTAGCAGCCCCTTGGCCACCAAGCCCCTAGCCCCTAGCCCCTCAGACTAGCACTCACGACAAGGATCGCAAGTGTGCACTACTCCGTAGTCATAGCGACATCTACCCATTGTACCGTACCCATTATTAATATTCCCCCATCTGGCCCAAGGCCCCAAGCTACTTCTGCCCGCAGCGAGACGTCTGGCTGCCGCTCTGACAGTCTGACTTACTATGGCTCTGACTACGCTTCCAGCTGCTCTGCCATCTCACGCCCTCACCTGAGTAAGTCACCTCCATACCGCACTGTACTATCTCCGGAATGTGTCACTCGACGGGGAGACGTGGGCTCGACGCCTCTGTTCATAAAGATTTCACGCTCCACTGTCCTGTCCCTCCCTCATCACTCCTCCTCAGCACTCTCACTCTTACTCTCCCGCGCTCTCATATCTTGCTCGGCTCTCCTAAAGACCGCATATACATACACACTCCAACTCACAATGGGCTCCGTCGGGACAACTGAGGCCGTGCACGTGCCATTTCGCCTGGATGGCAAGGTGGCCCTCGTCACTGGCTCAGGGCGAGGCATTGGAGCTTCCATTGCAGTGGAGCTCGCGAGACAGGGAGCCAAGGTCATTGTGAACTACTCGTAAGTCTTCTCTCTTCTGCGCGCATGCGTGCGTGTACTGTATTGTATATTGTCTTGCTAACGAAGTGCCAGTCGGGCAGCAGCACCAGCCGATAAGGTCGTCCAGGAGATCAAGGCCCTCGGCTCCGACGCCATTGCCATCAAGGCAGACGTCAGCAATGTGGACGATACAGTCCGACTGTTCGAGGAGGCTGTCGCACATTTCGGAAAGCTCGACATTGTCAGCTCCAACGCTGGAGTTGTTTCCTTCGGCCACTTGGAGGATGTCACTCCAGTACGACAACGACCTCCCTCCCCTTTAGGCGCGTCGTGAGAGCCATCATGGGCACACCGCTGACATGTTCTCGCAGGAAGAGTTCGATCGTGTGTTCAACATCAACACCCGAGGGCAGTTCTTCGTTGCCCGCGAAGCTTACAAGCACTTGAACAATGGTGGCCGCATCATCCTGACCAGCTCCAACACCGCTCGTGGCTTCGTGGTCCCCAAGCACGCCATCTACTCGGGCTCCAAAGGCGCCATCGAGTCCTTTGTGCCCGTAATGGCAAAGGACTGCGGAAGCAGACAAATCACAGTCAACGCTGTCGCTCCTGGGGGGACTGTCACCGATATGTTCCACGACGTTGCCCACCACTACATTCCTGGCGGCGAGAAGCTGACAATCGACCAGCTGAAGGAGGCAAGTGAACTCTCTCTCTCTCTCTCTCTCTCTCTCTCNNNCTCTCTCTCTCTCTCTCTCTCTATACATATATATATCTACCGGACATCACCAGCTAACTTCCCCCCGTGTGAATAGGCCGCAGCCTACGCCTCGCCACTACACCGATGTGGCTACCCTCTGGATGTGGCTCACGCCGTGTGTTTCCTCGCTAGCAAAGAGGCGGAATGGATCAACGGAAAGGTGCTGCCTGTCGATGGCGGTGCTGCTTGATTGTAGTACTAGACAGAATCAAAAGAATTCACAATGAGCTATCTCGACTGAGAACAAGCAAGTCTAGATCTATCTGTACATTTTGCAATAATTGACTCTTGAGTATAGTGTAGCTGGTGATGATACTTCCTTAGTCATCTTCTTGAGCGGAGTAGGACACATCTTGTCCGTAGCCGTAGTAAGTAACCCGTGTCCCGTATGCAGCAGATGTCCGATTATCATGATAGTAACATGGAGATCTTCGTAGTAGAGACACCGCCGAGAGTACTTTCTCCCCACTCGGACAATTTCTTCTTTCCTGCAAGGAGTCAAATCGATATCCCGCACTAGACACTAGAACTCGGTACTTCTCTAGCCTTTCTCGCCTGCTTGCATTGCTTATACTTCAAACGCCCACTTGGTTGGCATGCGGCGCCACTTCTGCACTCCATATCCAACAGACACTAGTGTGTTGCTCCACTATTGAGCAGTGGGCTGACTCACCAAGAAGCCGAGTGCGAAAACGCTCTCGAACGAGATGAAGTGTGAGTTTCCGCTTGGTTAGGCATCATGAGTTGAACAGAAGCTAATGGTATGAGAAAATGGCAGTTTTTTTCTTCTAAAATAACGCTTTGCTATCTACATAGAAATAGCTCCTATTGCTGCCTGGTGTATATGAAATTCGAGAAAAAAAACAACAACAACAACAACAAACACAGGTAATAGCATGCCATATGGGAATGCCGTTTCCTTCCTGGCCGTCTAGTCTTCGCCAAGTGTAATGTCTAGTCGCCTGTGCCGAATAACCCCATCCCCCCCTCCCCTTTCCGATCCGATCCGGTCCTCGAGAAAAATCACAACATCTAGAAAGCGCGGATCGCAGTCGCAGGCTTCAGGGGCGATGACTTGGCGGCGTGTGTAGTAGCAGTAGCAGTACCAGCAGTACCAGCAGCAGCAGCACCAGCCGGAGCAGGCTTCGCCAGCGAAAACCACTTCTTGACTCCGGCACGTTTCTCAAAAGCGACCTTGCCATCGCCGGCCAGCTTGCGCAGCACTTCGTCCGTAAAGGGCTCCAGCGCCAGCTCTCGCGTCGCAGGATCGACGTTCTCGCCATACATCTTCCGCACGAGATCCTTCACGGTGACGCTCTTCTCGCCGGAGAGCTTGACTTTGTTGAGCGTCTGTATGACCTGGCGTTCTCGCCGGAGCTTGCCAGCGATCTCCTGGTCGAGCTTGCTGGGGAGGTCGTCGATGACGGCGCCGTGGGCGGAGTGTCCGGTCTTGCATTTCTGGTCTCGCATGACGTTCAAAGACTCCATGAAAATTCCCAAGTCTTCCACAGCGCTGGTGCCGTGGCCGAGCACATTGTCGCCAGTGAACATGGCATTGTCTTCCTCCAGCACGAAGCAGACGTGGTCTTCGGAGTGCCCTGGAGTGTGCACGGCGCGAACCGTAGCATTTTCCACGCAGAAGAGCTGTCCGTCCGCTATGGGCTGCTGGCCGTGGTCCGGCGTGTGCTTGTAGATGGAAGCAGAGAGGTCTGGATACAGCTGCAGGAGGTTCGGGACGCCTCCAGTGTGATCGCCGTGCCAGTGCGTCAGGAGCACGTGCGAAAGCTTAATGTCCATGTCGCTCAGCGTCTTCGCAATCAGCTCCGCCCACTCCGGCTCGCCGCCGCCCGTGTCGATGAGGAGCCGTACATGGCCCGTGCCGATAACGTAGGTGTTGGTGCCCTGGAAAGTGAACTGTGGCGCAACCAATCAGTACTCCGCACGCTCATCACATTCACATTCACATTCACGCTGGAGACTGGACACTTACTCGTCCCGGATTCTGGCCCAGAATGCGCAGCACACGAGGCGTCAACTGCTCGACATCGGCCAAGTGCGGCAGACGTGCACTTTGGCCCTGCAGGTAGTCCTCGAAGGCGCAGATGTTCAGCGACTTGTTGATCTGGCGGTAGCCTCCCTTGTCATCCGCCATGGCTGGTGCTGTTGAATCGAGTGAAGACTAGACGTATTCACTCACGTCTTGTAGTCATTCATAAACGCCCAAGTGTTGCAGACGGTGGCGACGATGGCGAGTAAGCCAAGTACATGACTGGCTCCTCAGGATGGGACATGTAAAAACTAGTCTTGCCTTATTACTATCGTGCGGTTTGACTCGTACCCTGACTGTCGTGATGGCCGGACTCCGGGCCAATTTGGCCACACTGTCTCGGACAGTAACAGAACTAATAGAACTAATATGCCGCCCCACTCCCACCACACGGGTAAGGTACACCATGTTGTCGTGCTGCTCTTGACCAGGGCCAGCGGCCTTCTCCATTCAGCTATATAACAATATCAACAGAAACAACCACAAAAACATACAGGAAGCATCGCCAAAGGAGTCTGCGGGGGGTGATCGACACAATCAGAACAACTCTGGCTGCATTACACTCGGCTGACCTAACACAAAACATGCTCACCTTCGAGCTGGTGCGGTGTCATTGAAGGCAAGCAAAGTACTAAGTCAGTGTTGCCACGCTCGAAGGTAGCCTTGATATTACGCAGCCTTGGCGAGAGACACTGCAACAGAGATAAGTAGAGAAGTATTCGTCCGAGGAAGTGCGTATGTACTGTTGTGTGGGCCGCTTACTATCCGAGACATTCTGTATAGGTACAGTACTTACTATCCGGTTTTATTATCCGTTTCACCCTTAGTCTAGTCGCCATCCCGCATCCCCAGCACTATGTGCGCTGGTTGACGATTGTCTGATTGATAATGGTTGAGTACACTAGCATGCCGAGGTACGGTAGGTGAATGGGTTCATCGTGTCCGCCCGGGGGCCTGTCCTTCAAGCACCCGCCTAGGAGTGCCTAGCGGTGTCCATGGCTTGGTCTCGCTTTGCTCCGACCTGACGTGAGGCAGGATTGCTAAAGAGTCACACTAAAGCTGGCTAACGAAGCCGAGGCCCTCCTGCGTACACATGTGGTGCTGTATCTGAGAAAAGTCGAGCTGGTACTCGCGCCAGCGTGGTCTTCGGCGGCCGGCCTTGGGTGGCAGCTTGCTATCGACGCCTGAGCCACGAGCTACTGTATCCCCCAGGTCCATTATTAGACAATCCAAGATATGGACGCGTTGGACGACCCACAGGATGGGGTTCTGCTGAAGACGCATGTTGTAAGCCTTGGTGCAGGCCACGAGAATCCCCACGTGCGAATGTGTCGACGTCCGCTCCGCGTTCCGGCGGATTGGGCCATACCATGTCGTGTACCAGACAGTGATCAGACGCATTTTACGAGAGCTGCTCTGACCTGACTGATCACTGGTCATAACCGCCGAGGACCAGTTGCATGTATAGAGGCGGCACTCCAGTGCTGTGAACCAGTATCGGCATCATCTCTCACCACCATCTCTCTTACCACCATCTCTCTCACCACCATCTCTTTCTCACCACCATCTCTCTCGCCACCATCTCTCCCACCAGCATCACATCCTATCCGACGCACAGATTCGAGACTTCATCAACCTCGAATTGACGCACACATCACACTCCTTGTATACTATTCCTAGCACATCATGCCCATCTACACCCCATCGAGCGCCAGTTCGGAACAAGACTCATCGAGAATGGAGATCGTTTATTTCAGCAACGAATTCCCGCGTGATGATCTACAGGGCTTGCTACGCAAGTTGTACAATCATTCCAAAGATCGTCGTCACCCGGTCTTGGCTCAATTCATCGCAGACGCAACTCGAAGCGTGAAGGAGGAGATCAGAACTCTTCCCAAGGCCCTCAAGGAGTGCTTCAAGCCCTTCTCAACTCTTTTCCAATGGGCGGAGGATGTGGAGCTTCGGGAAGGGCCATTGAATGGCGCCGTGGACGGTGTGCTGCTGTCTGTAACACAGCTGGCCACTTACATTGGATATGCAGAAGAGCACCCGGACGAGCTCTTCAACTTCGGCAACACTTGCTTGACTGGACTCGGTCTGGGCCTCATATCGTCCACAGCCGTTGCTCTCTCGCCGACGTTGGCTGAACTTCCACTTGCTGGTGCCGATGCTGTGCGTTTGGCGTTCCGTATGGGTGTCCTCGTCACCGACATCTCGGCGGATCTCGAGGCGCGAGTGGAAGGCGAGTCGCCAGACTCTTGGGCATATGTTGTCCACAACGTCGAGCCCGACGAGGCTCAACGTCAACTTGACCTTTTCAACTTCAAGGAACATCTGCCGGAGACGGGCAAAGTCTCCCTGAGCGCGTTCAGCCGGACTTCAGTCACCGTCAGCGCCCCACCGGCCCGACTCAAGGAACTCTTCAAGAAGTCGCAGTATTATCGCGATGCCAGGTCGATCGCCCTTCCCGTGTTTGGCGGCCTCTGCCACGCTCCTCATATCTACGATCGCAGCCATGCTCAGCGTATCGTGCGAGAAGCGACGTTGAATTGCAGTGAGAGCAAGCGATTGCTTCCCATGACCCCGGTCTATTCCACGAGCACCGGCAAGCCATACACGGCACAAGATGCGCTCGAGCTGCTAGAGGATGTCATCTTGGAGCCTCTGACTCAGCCTATTGTCTGGGACCATGTCATCAATGGCATCGTGAATCGTGCTACTGCCGACTGCGCCCAGACCTGCACGATTTACAGCTATGGCCCATCCATCCCGCTCAAGGAATTGACTGACAGTATGACCGCGCGCATCACCGGCTTCCAGGCTGATACTGTCAATCTCATGGCATGGATCAACGAGAGCACACCCGATGAGCTCAAGCCCCGTGGCAGCGCCCAAGCAAAGCTTGCCATTGTTGGCATGTCTTGCAGACTCCCAGGTGGTGCTACCAGCACCGAAAAGTTCTGGGAAGTTCTGGAGAAAGGACTCGATGTTTCCCGGAAAATTCCAGCCGATCGCTTCGACATCGACACGCATTACGACCCAACTGGCAAGCAGCTCAACAAGAGCATGACCCAGTACATGTGCGCAATCGATGAGCCAGGCCTCTTCGATGCCCCATTCTTCAACATGTCTCCACGCGAGGCGCAAGTCGTAGACCCTCAGATGCGGTTGGCGCTTGTTACTGCGTACGAAGCCCTAGAGCGTGCTGGCTATGTTGCCAATCGTACTGCTTCGACTCTGTTGCAGCGCATCGGCACATGGTATGGACAAGCCGCCGACGACTATCGCGAAGTGAACCAAGGCCAAGAGGTCAGTACCTACTACATTCCAGGAGGCTGCCGAGCTTTTGGTCCAGGACGGATCAACTACTACTTTAAGTTTGCAGGGCCAAGCTATTCCGTCGATACAGCTTGTTCCTCCGGACTTGCTGCCATTGAAGTTGCCTGCCAGGCACTATGGAACGGCGAGGTCGACACCGCAGTGACCGGCGGCATGAATATCCTGACCAACCCCGATGGCTTCGCTGGTTTGAACTGCGGCCACTTCCTCACGAAGACCCACAACGCATGCAAGACCTGGGATGCTACGGCTGATGGGTACTGCCGAGCAGACGGTATTGGCTCTCTGGTCATCAAGAGACTCGAAGACGCCGAAGCCGACAATGATAACATCCTGGGTGTCATACTCGGTGCTGGGACCAACCACTCTGCGGAAGCCGTCTCTATCACGCATCCTCATGCCGGCCACCAAGCCTACCTGGCGCGACAGGTCCTTCGACAAGCAGGTGTCGATCCCCTCGATGTATCGTACGTGGAGCTTCACGGAACTGGCACCCAGGCAGGAGACCACGAGGAGATGCAAGGGATCATGGAGGTCTATGCGCCACTCACTGGCCGCCGCTCCAAGAACCAGCCCTTGTACATTGGCGCGTCAAAGGCGAACGTGGGCCACGGAGAGTCTGTCGCCGGCACGACAGCACTCATCAAAACACTGCTCATGCTTCAAAAGAATGCAATCCCACCTCACGTCGGTATCAAAACTGAGATCAACCCCAGATTTCCAAAGGATTTCGACAAGCGCAATCTCCACATTGCTTTCGAGCAGACTGCCTGGCCACAGCACCCTGGCAAGAAACGAATTGCTGCCATCAACAACTTTGGTGCTGCGGGAGGCAACACCACGATGATATTGGAGGAGGCTCCAGCTCGCGTTATTGCGGAGGCCGACCCCCGCCAGCTTCATATTGTAGCTGTGTCGGCCAAGAACAAGACGTCTCTGGCTGGAAATCTTGAAAGGCTCCAGGCCTGGCTCGAAAACAACCCCGACGTGAGCCTCGCAGATCTGTCTTACACGACGACCGCTAGACGCCAGCACCACAACCACCGTGTGGCTATTGCCGCCACTGACCTCAAGGGTCTGCAAAAAGAGCTCGCAAAGAAGCTGGCAGCTGCCGACTCACACCTCCCAATCCCTAAGTCGGGCGCACCACCGGTGGCGTTCTGCTTCACAGGTCAAGGTGCTGCGCACAAGTCCATGGACTTGGAGCTTTACCGTGAAGTCCCATCATTCAGGTCAGACTTCAACCACTTCGACTCTCTTGCTCAGCGTCAAGGCTTCCCTTCCATCATCCCTGCAGTGGATGGATCTTTCCCCCAGGACCACGCACACTCTCCTGTCGTCACACAGCTATCGCAAGTGTGCGTGCAAATGGCACTGGCGAAGTACTGGGCATCTTTGGGAGTCAAGCCAGACATGGTACTAGGACACAGCCTCGGCGAGTATGCCGCCATGTATGTGGCCGGAGTATTATCTGCCAACGATACCATCTATCTTGTTGGTAAGCGGGCACAACTGCTGGAAGCGAACGCTCGTGTTGGAAGCCATCAAATGATGGCAGTGCGTGCGTCTCTAGCACAGATCCAAGAAGCGGATGGCGGCTTGCAGTACGAGGTGGCTTGCATCAACGGGCCTTCAGACACGGTGCTGAGCGGTACAGTCGAGCAGCTGGATGCTGTTTCGGCACCTTTAGTGGCGGCTGGCTACAAATGCATCAAGCTCGACGTCGCCTTTGCTTTCCACTCTGCGCAGATGGATCCAATCCTAGAAGAGTTCGAGGAGATTGCAAGGACCGGTGTTGTCTTCAAGGAGCCAATCGTGCCTGTTATCTCGCCTCTCCACGGCAAGGTGATTTTCGATGGCAAGACATTGAATGCCAAATACTGCCGTGATGCTACCCGAGGCACTGTCAATTTCTTGGGTGCGCTTGAGAGTGCACAGGAAATCTCGACCATCACCGAGGACACTGTCTACATCGAGATTGGCGCTCATCCAGTCTGCTGCAGCTTCGTCAAGTCCACCATCCCGTCACTCAACTTGGCTGTACCATCATTCCGCCGAGGCGAGAGCAACTGGACAACTCTTGCGCAGGCATGTGCTGCAGCCCACCTCGCTGGCCTAGACGTCGACTGGAACTCTTACCATGCTCCACTTGAGAAGAGCCTGACGCTACTTGACCTGCCCACATATGCCTGGAATGAAAAGACGTACTGGCTCCAGTACAACGGCGATTGGGCTCTCACCAAAGGTAACACCTTCTACACAGCCGAGAAGGAAGCCGCGAAAGCCGCTGGCTCGGTGCGTTCCAACGCCGCCAGCCCTATCAAGACGTCCACAGTTCAGAACATTATCGAAGAGCACTTCCAGGACGTAGCTGGTACCGTAGTCATGGAGTCCGATCTGATGCAGTCCGACTTCCTCGCCGCTGCTCATGGCCACAAGATGAACGGATGTGGTGTTGTGACATCGGTAAGCTTTCCCCCCCTTGTGCTGCTAACAAATTACGTTTGCTGACCTTTGCTAGTCCATTCATGCCGACATTGCATACACCCTGGGAGAATACTTCTACAAGAAGCTGAACAAGAAAGCCAAGAAAGTGGACATGAACGTGGCGAACTTATATGTCAGCAAAGGCTTAGTAGCCAATGCCGACACCAGCAAACCACAGTGTATTCGCGTCACTGTGACTACAGAAGACATCCGCAGCAACATCGCCACTCTGTATTGGCAGAACGTGGATGCAGCTGGTAATGCGGCTGATGTATTTGCTGAGGCGAATCTCATCTTCGGTGATGCCACAGAGTGGCTCAGTGCATGGGCACCCATGACCCACTTGGTGCAAGGCCGTATTGATGCCCTCGATGCTCAAGCGAGGGCAGGCAAGGCGACGCGCCTGTCACACAACATGGCATACACGCTCTTCGGCAAGAACCTTGTGGACTATCACCAGAAGTACCGTGGCATGCAGGCCGTGACGATGAATGAGCTAGAAGCTTACGCCGATGTTGAGCTCACCAAGGAGAAGGGTGGCGTATGGACTGTTCCACCATACTTTATTGACAGCGGTAAGCACTTCCCTCGCTAGAGTTTTCGATGCCGTGGACATTGGCTGACGTTTTTGATGCAGTTGCCCATCTCGCTGGCTTCGTGATGAACTGCTCCGATGCAATCGACACGCAGAACAACTACTGCGTCACTCCAGGCTGGAAGACGATGCAATTTGCTAAGCCACTCACAGCCGGCGCCAAGTACTGCTCGTACGTGAAGATGATTCCGACCGTCGAGGACCCGACCGTTTATCTCGGCGATGTGTACATCCTCCAAGATGGTGTCATCGTTGGTATGGTTGGTGCCATCCAGTTCCGACGCTTTCCGAGAATATTGCTCAACAAATTCTTCTCCCCGCCGGACAAGTCTGAGCCCATCTCTGCACACAAAAGCGTGGCTCCAGTACCCAAACCTGCGGCACCGACTGCTGCAGCCCCTGTCAGCAAGCCAACACCCAGTGCGCCATCTGCGCCACCGATGGCACGAGTTGACTCGGGCACTGGTTCAGAGCCAGTAAAGACTAAAGAGGCCGCGCCGGCACCAGCACCAGCACCAGCAGTAGACACTGCTACCGACAACGCTACCGACACCTCTTCTGTCACATACAAGGCGCTCGAGCTCATCGCCAACGAGGCCGCGCTTGAAATATCCGACCTCGAAGATGACGTTAGCTTTGCTGCTCTTGGCATTGATTCTCTCATGTCGCTTGTGATATCGGAGAAGTTCCGCAGCGAGCTCGATATCAAGGTCGGTGGGAGCATGTTCTTGGATTACCCAACGATTGGAGACCTCAAGGCGTATACCGATACATTGTAAAGGATGCTGGTACGGTGGTAGTGTTGATTGTTCGTAAGTGTGTTTTTGCGATGAACCTGGCATGGCATGACGGCGTTTCTGGAATCATTTTATAGAGAGGGAGGAAGCTGTCCGCAGGCTTTTGGGGTCCTCAATCCGTCGTCCTGACATAAGCGAGTGATGCCGCAATGGGCGACGGGTCGAAATCCAGAAGAAAAGCGACGCTGAATAAGATAGACCGAGAATAATTCATTGCTTGAGACCTTTAATCCGAGATGATTCATTGCAGTTCCACGTCAAGAGGATTCGTTTCAGAGATGCTAATGTTCATGCGAGCCATGGGCGGTATATCGTGGTTATGTGAACCCAATGAAATGTTTCGCGGCCATATCCTATGATGGCACTGACTTGAATGTATCGTGATTATTCTGGGTTTACGGCTAATCCCGCTCTGTTTGTTCTGTACTAAAAATCAAGATCAGTAACGCACGTCTATCATGTTTCAAGTCAACGATTCCATGTGATAACTGGTTGTGCCTGTATTATTCGCGACGCTTCTTGCCCTCTTCCAATGTGCCTAGACGAGCATCACGATTGCCCCCAGCAATAAAAGCGCCCAGGAGGGGATCTTTAGTGACTTTTTCCATTGTGTCTTGGTAAGCCTCAACTGCCCATTGGGGTGTGTTCAGTTTTGGCCAGTTGACCTGTGAGCGTATTAGCTGCCATATCACGTGCGTAACATTGCGGCAACTCACATATAGCGTCCCATAATTCCACATAAAGCGGCCCGTATACCCTGCTACCGCCAAGCTGAACAGCGTGAACAGTCGGAGAGGCCACACTGTGGAGTCGGGAAGCCGATTTGTGCTCACACTGATGGCAACGAAGAACACACAGAAACCGAGAACGTATGGGACTGCTTGGATAACTAAGGGTCTCCTGTCTGCAAACTGCTGTAGTGATCCAATGCCCGTTGTGTCCGGGGAATAGTGGCCCAGGAAGAGATCGAAAGCATCTTGCCTAGGGCCATCTGCGAAGTTGTTGCGCACATATCGTGTACAGCTATTTCTCAGATCTTGTAGCATGCCTGCGCGTGTCCTGTTTCCCGTTCGTGTAAAGTCAGTCTTGAGCGCGCCAGTGCCGGAGTAGGTTTTGGAAACCACATCGGCATTGTCTGCCCATACGTTGCGGAAGATATCTTCGAACGTCCGATCGTCTTGCGCAGTCTCGCCTGGCCGTAACATGCCAAGATCTATCAGCATCCGTGTAAGAGTCCATCGCCCAAGCATAGATTGCACGACATTGGTCCTGTCAAGACAGTCCATACAGTTCGTGCGCACCACCGCGGTCTGCTTCCGTCGAATATCAACACCTCCAGATGGTCGATCGATACCATGAAAGTAGCCGCCAGCAGTCAGCCCGTCGGCCAGTTGGTCCAGAAGAAGCTGTGCTCGGTGCCATTTGAGGCCCTTGGTCTCATTGTGGAAGTCGAAATAGACATAGTGCAAGTGATCATACCAGCTCCGTGAATCGCCAGGCTCGATTACATCAAACTTCTCCTGAGTCCTATGATCTGCTTCTGTGTGCTCCGTTGGGTTTGACTGGAGAATCTTAACAAGTTGTTCATAGGCATCCTTCACCCGCATCTCTCGACCTTTCTGGTTCACCAGATTTACCATGTAGTTCTCGCCGTAGAGCTGTATCTGTTCGTCAAAATGCTTCTTTGCGGCGTTCACGGCAGACTCGACTCCGCGGATCTGAAGCTTCGGAGTGTATTTGAGAGAATTGACTTCAGCCCAATAAACTGGCACACTGCCTCGAGTCTGGACATAGGACAATACTTGCGTCTCAGAGCCACTACCGGGCGCTCCACTGGTGAAGCCACGATCTCCAGCATAGCTGGCCATGCCGCCAGATAGGGCGTCATTTAGGATTACAGCTTGTTCTGTCTCGTTATAGTTGGAGACGTGGCCGTCTTCGTCAATGCCCCTGGACAGGTACCGCGTTCCAGTGCGAAATCTGGAACGTCGAGTAACGAGTACGAACGTGAGAGCATTACCTTTGATGGACGTGTTGGTGATGCGCATCATCCCATACATGACAGGCAATATATATGGATCGGCCGCAGGCTGAGGTCCAGGTGACAGTCGGCCAGCTGTCTTGCCCAGGCGCAGATTAATGAGAGAGGAAGAGATGAAACGATTCCAGAAGAATCGATCGTCGGCACGCTGCCATAGTGGCTCGTTCGCATCGCGCTGGGCTTGTCGCTGGAAGCTGTTGGTGAGATCGAACGAGTAGGAGAAGTACATGGGTCCATTCTTCAGAAGAGTCTTGAGGTAGGCCAGATACGTGTCCTCGTCCGGGTCGTGGACTTGGCGTTCACGCAATGGCAGGAACTCCGTGGATATGACCTTGTAAATTTGATGCCCTTTCAATCGGCCCTCGGCCTGCGACTTGGTGATGACTATAACATAGCTATCTGACCACGCACCACTTAGCACACTAGCGGCAGCCAAGCAGCGCATCATCTGATCTTACCTAATCGCAGCTTGATGATTCCAAGGATGCCAGAGATGCTGGAAACGCGGTGGCCGCCAGTGACTTTGCCATCGTGCAGACGAATGTCCCCGGATGGCCGGTCGACCACCAGAGTCGGCGCGTTCGGCGAAGATGGCGAGGAAAAGGCGTAGTAAGTTGACGACGCGTGCACATTGATGTCGCGAAAGGGCAGCGTGGCACTCATGGCGAAGGCAAAAGCGCGCGCTTGTAGCCTGCCGTACTCGTGGTGACAGCGGCGGCGAGGTCAGCAAGGTGCATGTACTCGCTGGAGGTGGTGCGAGGGGTGGCAAATCAACAGATGAGTGTGTATGTGTATGTGTGAGGATGTGTTTCCAGGAGGATGTGGCCGGTGAGCGTCGAGCCGAACATTTTTGGCAGTTGCGGATCTGCCCGCGAATTGGGGCATAGTTCTAGGAGGATCCGAGGGGCACGGACGGCCCACGGGTTGCCAGTAGATGTATGCGAGGCACGATGGCACATTCGCGCTTCATACAACCTTCCGCCTGTTCTAGAGGTGCGTCAAGCATTCTAAATTGAAGCGGACTCCATGTCGCCTCCTAACTCAGCGGAAGCTGTTGGTTATCGTGCACGAGCTCCGCATCGATGGCGGAATATCTCGTACCTTACAGTCTTTTCCAGCTACTTACAGCTGAGCACCCAATAGAGAAATGATCCAAACTCTAAGGAGATAGTCTGAGTTATCATAACAACCCTAACACAGGCTAACATTATCGTGCGTTATTGCGGTGAGGAATTCCACGTGTAGAAGTGGGGACGTCATCGCTTCTCGCGGCCTGCCTGTGTGAGTACCTTAGAAACAACGACGACGACCACAACGACGACGACGACAACGACGACGACAGGAAGCTTACAGCGCTGATTCTCCGTACCCTCTTCATACCTCTTCCATCTCCGCCTCGCCTCGACCGCGGAACGTCCGATCTGTGCCTACATCACCGCCTTGCCTGGACGACTGGAGCGCAGGACGAGATCGCGCAGGACAGCATAGCACAGCACAGGTCAGCACCTGATGGCGGCGCGACAGGGTGCCATGAGGCCAGGCGGTGGCGGCGCGCGCTTTGCACAGTTTAAGCTGGTGCTGTTGGGTATGTCACTTCATGAGTGCGCTGCGCATGCGCCAGTATAAGTACTCACGGTGTGCCTGCAGGGGAGTCGGCTGTTGGCAAAAGTTCGCTCGTGCTGCGGTTCGTCAAGGTATGCATAGCCATATATTGTACTTCAGCACCACACGATAGCCGACCTTGCCGCTGACCGTCCCTCGATAGGACCAATTTGACGACTACCGAGAATCGACCATCGGCGCCGCCTTTCTAACGCAGACAATCGCGCTCGATGAGCAGACTACAGTCAAGTTTGAGATCTGGGATACAGCAGGACAGGAGCGGTACAAGTCGCTGGCGCCCATGTACTACCGCAACGCCAACTGCGCTGTGGTAGTATACGACATCACACAGGCAGTAGGTTCTTCGCCAACGCAATGCCCCTGATTGTGCAGAGCAGCTGATACGGGTGTATAGGCGTCACTAGACAAGGCCAAAGCGTGGGTCAAGGAGCTACAACGACAGGCAAACGAGAACATCATCATCGCGCTCGCAGGCAACAAGGCAGATCTGGTTGCTGAGCAGCCTGATAAACGTGCAGTGTCAACCGCAGATGCGGAAGCATATGCCAAGGAAGCCAACCTTTTGTTCTTGGAGACGAGCGCAAAGACGGCAGAGAACGTCAAGGAATTATTTACTGCCATTGCCAAGAAACTGCCTATAGAGCAGGCCACTCAACGTGGCATGAGAGGTGCTGCTGGAAGACCGGGCGGTGTGGACCTTGGATCAAGGCAGGACCCAGGGGCAGCTGCTGGAAGCGCAGGGGCCTGCAACTGCTAGGACGTTTTGATTCATTGATTCCATAGGGATGCAGCGACATGGGCGTACTGAGCATCGTTATCGTTAGGGTCGTAAAGGTGCACCGACTCGTGTTTTCACGTGCTGGAAACCGAGTGCTTGAATGAGGCGTTTCGGATACTTCACTACAGCGTATAGCAAGAGTAAATGACAGCGCAGTGAGCTCGTACTTGCTCTTCCTCTAGTAACTAAGTAAGGTACCTTATAATCTGGATCCCATCGTATCAACGACGGGGCTTCGAGTGTGCATACCGTATGTTAGCGTGTGGTGCATCCACGAACGCCTCATGCGCCACATCAATGTGTCAGCGCGACTGGGATCCGAATCTGGGACCCTTGGACCTCTACGCGTAGCTCGTCAGTCGGATGGCATCAACTACATGTATTTACATGTATCTACGGACGTTCATGCTGCCCCTCTGATGTTTGCACTTTTCAATTGATCATCAGCGTCAACATACCGCCCTCCTCTTCTGTTTCTATGGTCTTGGACTGCACAATGACGAGACGGTCTGGGAGCATTGCCGCGGGTGGCAAACAGCACAAGCGATCACTGTCGTCGGCCAGCACAACGGAGGCGATCGTTAAGCGACCTAGAAAGGCAAAGTCCACGCCTACGAAGAGTGCTCATTTTCCCGCAGACGATGAGGTTCAAGATCCAGAATCAGAATCAGATGGGCCACAGGACGAAGCAGACAGCGGAGACGACTCAGTCTCGGATTTCGAAGGAGCTGCCGAGTCCAATGTCTCGTCCAAACCATCAGAAGAGTCTGATATGGAGGCGGACGACGGCGCTGCAGAAAGACGTACCAAGGCAGATCCATCTCGCCGCCTACGTGTCGTGGAAGGTGTCGAATGGAAGCCAGGCGTCAAGACCGGACTAGGCATGTATGAGAGAGTAATAAAACTCTACTCGACAAGTCCTGCTTTGGACAGATTTCAGCTGCGGCTGACTGCTTTATTAGGTCCTGGCACTCAAGTTGTGATCAAGAAACCGAAAGCCAGACCAGCGGGCAAGACGCCATATGCTAGCAATACGATCCATCCCAATACTTTCTTGTTCTTGCGCGAGCTCAAGGACAACAACAATCGTGAATGGCTCAAAAGTAGGTATTATTGCTGGTTTAGCAGATTCCTCCCTGCTTTCTCTTAGCTATACTGTCGTATGTACCCGGCCGGAAGTTCTGTGTCAGTGGTGGTGGCTTGACGTGCCCTCAAATAATCGCTGATCAAAGCCAAAAGTGTACATGCTGCTGAGGTCTTGACAAAGGATGATTACTTTCTCGGAACAGTCCACTGGCCGCGAGGATTGAAGCAAGCTGACATCGTCGTAGTGCACGACCCAGACTTCAGGCAAGCCGAACAGGACTGGCACAGTTTTGTGGAGAGCATGACCGAGACCTTGATCACCATAGATGACACCATTCCAGAGCTGCCCATTAAGGATGTTGTGAGTGTCCTGGCGGACTCGCGGTTGAGAGCATGGTGGTAATGATTGCCAAAAATAGGTCTTTCGCATATATAGAGACATCCGTTTCTCTAAAGACCCGACCCCATGTAAGTGGGCAGATCATGAGGCTGCGTTCATGCTCACGGACAACTGACGTTCCCAGACAAGGTGCAGTCGAACCAGAAGTAGGCACTCAAGATCTTGTCACTAATCACAGACCTGGTAGGCGTATTTCAGCGTTGCTTGGTAAGCTGTATCTTGAATATGCTGCCTACCTTAGGTACGGTCCTAAGAATTGTATAGGTCACGAGCAGGACGAAAGGGCCCATTTGCGTGAGTCGCACAGGCTGAAGCAACACACACACACACACACAC